>ML502754.1:10260-20920 GCA_005239535.1 Nicotiana rustica
TACCCGATTCCGAGACGTGGGCCCGAGGGGCGTTTTGGTCAAATTTTCTAATTTCGCGTATTAGTTCCGAATTAATTAGTTATTTTGATTTCTTGAATTTATATTTTTTACACCATCGAATTGAATAGATTTAGGCCACCCGGAGTTGGATACTCGTGGCAAGAGCGTGAGTATTGGTCGATTTGCACAGTCAAGGTAAATGGCCTGCCTAACTCTGTGTTGGGGAATATCCCTTAGGAATTTTAACTGATTTTTACTATAAAACCCGTGTACGTGAGGTGGCGAGCACGTGCACGGGATATTTTCACATAAGTCCCATATTTCTTTCTACGAAATGCCTCATTTTCAACTCTATTATTACTGTTATCGGTTGAACTGCTTAATAACTTAAGATTTTACCCTGGTAAATTGATTTCTAACTGATTTTCCAATTGTTACTATTATTTGAAACTGATTTAAGAACTTTACTCCGGAATTTCTAATTGATTCTTCCTGAAACCTTTAAACTACGCTATTTTGAGATTTACCTTATATTACGTATTTACATAGGGATTGCGGGAGGAGACCTGGGCCTTTCCCTCATACTTCATTTCATACGTTGGGATTGCGGGCAGAGACCTGAGCCTTTTCCTCATACTGCATTTCATACATAGGGATTGCGGGCAGAGACCTAAGCCTTTACCTCATACTGCATTGCATACATAGGGATTGCGGGCAGAGACCTGAGACTTTCCCTCATACTGCATTGCATACCTAGGGACTGCGGGCATAGACCTGAGCCTTTCCCTCATATTGCATTGCATTGTGCCTTTCCTTTTCTTATTTCGCTTTATATATATTGCGTTGATTTGATGCACTTAACTATACCGTCTCTTGCTAGCCTTTACTTAGAAATTCTGTTAATTTATTACCTGTTTTATTTACTTGTTCACTATATCTGTTATTTACAAACCTCAGTAGGGCCTCAACCTGACCTCTTCACTACTTGACTGGGGTTAGGCTTGGCACTTACTGAGTACCGAATGTGGAGTACTCACGCCCTTCTGCGCATGTTTTTCCCATGTGCAGATCTAGGTTCCAGTACACAGTACCACCGTTAGCCAGTAGCCAGTGCAAGGAAACTTGAGGTATAATCTGCAGCGTCCGGGGATCTCCGAGTCCCCTTCCTATCTTAGTGTAGTTAGCACTTGTAGAGAATACTATACGTCTATTTCTTTCCAATTGTACATATTGAGGCGTAGACTCAGTTAGTGATGTATTGATGATATTCTGGGTCTTGGGTGTAGCAAACTGTAATGCCAAGAGGCATAGATTACCGTGGCTTTAGTTCATTTTATTACTGTCTTCGCTTGTTATCTTAAATTCTTGTTGAACAAATAGGCTTACCTAGTCGTCTAGACTAGGTGCCGTCACGAGACCTAGTCGGAGGGAGAATTGGGTCGTGACACAAGTGATGGATAGTTTCATCTGCTCTTTCACATAGGAGGCATGTCTTCTCTTGTCTCACCCCTATTGTATATAATCGATCCATTGTGAGCAATCTCTGCTTCATGATCAGCCATCCAATGAAACAGTGTTTTGGAACATTTAGATTGTTCAAAATCCATCTAGCATATGGCCATTTGGTTGATTCTCCTCTTCTCCAGTCATAGCCTTCTTTGATTGTGTACTTTATCCTATTTCCTTTCCATCCTCTTTGCTCAAATCCAGCTTCAAATTTCTCTTTAATTTCACATATTTTCTTCCAGTACCATGTGCAGTCCTGTGGTGGTTTGTATTGCCACCACTCCTTTTCTTTTATGTATATATGATTCACCCATCTTACCCATAGTGTATCCCCTTTCTTCTCAATATTCCATACGTACTTGGCAATTGCTGCTTCATTCCAGGTTATGCATTCTTGTATGCCTAGTCCCCCTTCTTCCTTTGGTTTGCATATAGTGTCCCAGGCTATTAATGGAGGCTTGTTGGTAATCACTCTCCCATCCCATAGATAGTTCCTGCAGATTGTTACTATGGTCTTCATCACTTTCTTTGGCAATATGAAAATGGATGCCCAGTAAGTATGAAGATGCATTAAAATAGTATTGACTAGTTTTACTCTCCCTGCATATGAGAGGTTCCTAGACCCCCATCCCTTTATTCTTATTAGAATCTTGTCAATTAGCCTCTCACAATCCACTGCATTCAATTTCTTAGGAGATATAGGGACTCCTGAGTAATTGAATGGGAGTTTCCCTTTCTTATAGCCAGTCAGCTCACTCAAGTCCTCCATTTCTTTGTTGTTCATATTTGCACAGAAAATGTTTGATTTTCAGCATTTATAGTCATCCTTGAGGTGTTTGAGAAGTCCACGAGTCCTCTCAACATTAACATTACAGAGTTGTATTCCCCTCTACAAAACATAATCATATCATTTGCAAAACACAAGTGAGTCAGTTTCATCTCTTTGCATTTTGTGTGATACTTGAATTCCTTCTTCTGTGCTACCTGCCCCATTATCCTTGTAAAGTATTACATACAGATAACAAATAGCAAGGGAGATATTGGATCTCCTTGTATTAATCCTCTTCTACCTTTTATATCCCCATAGCAGCCTCCATTCAAGTTTATACAGTATCTGGTTGTAGACTTGTAGTTATGCACTCCATTATCCACCCAATGAACTTTGCTGGGAAATTCAAAGCATATAGCATCTCTCTTACAAATTCCCATTTAATCGAATCATAAGCTTTCTTCAGATCAACCTTAATCAAGCAACTTTTAGTTGTGTTCTTCCTATTATACAGTCTGACTAGATCCTGACATATCAAGATGTTCTGTACAATTGTCCTCCCTTCCACAAATGCAATTTGATTTTGTGATATAATCCCAGGTAACACTATTTTCAATCTGTTACGTAGCATCTTTGAAATGATCTTATAGACCACATTGCAACAAGCTATAGGCCTGTAATCACCTACTGTTGCTGCATGAGTGGACTTTGGTATCAGTGTGATTGCTGTGGAATTCATTGCTCTGAGCATCTTCCCAATTTCGAAAAACTCAAGGACTGCCTCAGCAATATCCTTCCCTACTATGTTCCAACTATCCTTGAAAAACTGGCTTCCATACCCATCAGGTCCTGGTGCTTTTGTACCTTCTATTCCCCACAGTGCCTCTTTGATTTCCTGCATTTTAAATCTCTTTGTCATCTGTGCTTTTTGTTCTTCTGATACCATTGGTCCTTCTTGTACTACTCTGCTTACTACATGACTCCTGTCTTTCTTATCTGTGCCCAGTAAGTTTTCATAGAATTTCACAAAAGCTTCAGCCACCTCCTTTGTTGTTTGCACTGTATCTCCCTGGCTATTCAGGATTGTAAAGATTCTAGTTGCTATCCTTTTTGCCTTGATCACATAATGAAAGTATCTTGTGTTCATATCCCCTTGTTTGATTCATTTCACCTTACTTTTTTGATGCAGGTATTTCATTTATGCTTCCTTCCAGTACATATATTCCTTTGTCAGCTCCTTCTCATCTGTGCTTAACCTTTCATTCCTAGGATCTTTTTGTATTTTTTCCTGGCATTCTAACAACTTCTTCAACCAGTATTCTTCCTTCTTCTCAACATCACTAAAATTATCTTTGTTTAATTGTCTTAATACCTTTTAAGTCTATTCAGCTTCCCCACTACCTTGTACATGCTTGATCCTTTTATATGTTGTCTCCAGCTTCCTTCTACCCTGCTTACAAATGATTTATCCATGCTCCACATATTGCAATATCTGAATACCTTCTGTCTTGGTCTATCATTCCCTTCCCATTGTATGATTGCAAGACTGTGATCATACTCCCCTGCAAGTAGATACTGCACTTCAGCTGCTGGTAAACTATTCACTCAATCTGTGTTGATGAAGACTCTATCAATCCTGCTCATTACTCTGTCCTTCCCTTCCTGTTTATTACACCAGGTATAGTAACACCCTGATGATTTCATTTCTTGTAGTCCACAATATTCCACACATTCTTTCAAGTCTTTGATCTCTGCATATGTTACTTTGCTTCCCACTCGTCCTCTTTGTTGAGAATTGAGTTCAGATCTCCCATTATTGCCCATGCCCCATTCATTTGATATGCTATCCTCCTAATGTCTCTCCATAATTCAGTCCTTAGTGCTTGATCATTGAATCCATATATCATTGTAATACTCATCCTTTTTCCTGTACTTCTATGTGTTACTTTACTGTGAATCAACTGTTCTGTCGCCTGTTCTACCTGTATATGATTTTCATGATTAGTAGTATATGACCATTCAGTACATAGATTAAGAGCAGCTTTGTTGGCCTTAGCTCTCTTAATCTTAGTTTCTAGGAGCCCAAACAATCCAACTTGTTGTCTCTGAAGGAACATGTTCATTTCCTTCTGTTTAGCTGGTCTATTTAGGCCCCTATCATTTCAAAATCCCATTCTATCCATTAGGGTGTTGGGGTTGAGGCCCCCCAACCTTCCCTGTTGTTCTTCCTTCCTCATTATTTGTTCCTTTCTCCTTTCCTTGTTCTCCATCATCTGTTCTTCCATTATTCCTGTTACTTATATTAGTGTCTTTGTGCTGATAATTGCCGTTGTTTCTCCATGCTTTTTTCCCTTGCACCACTTGCCATTTGTCCCGCTCCTTTGCATTCCTGCCAGCTTCCTCAACCTGCTTCAAATTTTCCTTCTGTTTCTCTGCAATCTTCTCTATGGCATTGTCATTCTCTTGTTGTTTTTCCTTCTGTATCTCACTATCAATTCCTTTTCTGTTCTTTTCCTTTTCAGCTTCCTCTATGATTTGTTTCCTGCATTCCTTAATATCATGTCCATAATTTCCACATGCTAGACAAAAAATTTGCTTCCATTCGTACTTCACCTCTTGTTCTATGATTGCCCCCATTTATTCTCAAACATGATCACTTCTAGATATTCCTGATCTGCTTTCACTTCAACTAATAGCAAATTGAAGCCTCTGTTTCTGTGTTGTAGCCCTATCAACTTTCAAAGGATTCCCTACCATTCCCGCTATTTTCGTTAGAGCATTTTGTCCCCAATATTTGATATCTAAATTCATTAGTCTAATCCACACAGGTATTTTCTCAACCATCTATTTGTTAAACTTAACATCTGGTCTCCCTGGCTTCACTACCATAGATTTTTTATCGAACATCCTTATTCCTTCTTCTATAGATTTCTCTTTGCTTTCCAGTGAATGAAATCTCACAATGAAAACTCAACGATTCACTTGTGCAATTTTATCAATTCCTAACGTTCCCCATATACTTTTGAAATATCCTTCCATCACAGTTTGAGGGGGATTAGAACCTAACAC
The DNA here is from genome assembly GCA_005239535.1 of Nicotiana rustica. Taxonomy (NCBI): domain Eukaryota; kingdom Viridiplantae; phylum Streptophyta; class Magnoliopsida; order Solanales; family Solanaceae; genus Nicotiana; species Nicotiana rustica. The sequence goes on from ML502754.1 coordinate 15,605, forward strand.
ATAACATATAACTGCCAATTTTCAGTATATTATTTCATCCTTAATGTCATCCATAGTAATTTTCACATTTCCTGTTACTTGTTTTCCTCTCTTCTCAGTTGAATCATATCCTTCACTCGATTCTCCATTTCCTACTATTTTACTCCAATTTTCCCCAGTTTTAGGTGTTTTTGCATGTCTATGTTCCTCAATTAAATTCAGCTCGTTTACCTCATCCTCTGTTTGATCTGTTTGATCTGCCCAGGACTTGCTGATCGGTGTATTTTCCGCCATTGTTAACAATGTTTCCAACGATTTCTCCAAATCTAGTGGTGCAATTCCTTGAATTGCATTGAGATTTATGAATTTCCTCGCTTCCGATGACTGTGGTACTTGTCGTGGATTTCTGCTTGTTATCTCTAGCTGAATTGTGCTCCTTCCTCCTCCATATTTGGTCTTCCTCGCCATTTCAGTTGCCTGAGAGGAAGCTTAGTTTCTAGAGAGAGAAAGTTTCATCCCTAGAATTATCATTTTCAAGATTCCACATAACTTTTTATTACTCTGTTATTTGTCGTGAATATAGTAAATTTTTCTAGATCAATCTCATTCTCTAAACCTAAGTATCATTGGTGATTAGATAATAAGCAGTGTCGTCGTGTTATTCTCTACATGCTTAACATGGTAATTCAAAGTTATTGAGACCATTAATCATATGCTTCAAAATGGAATTTGAAAGGCACAGATTGATAGCCTTTAATTACCTTTAATAAGGTTGGATATAATTTTATAATCTATTATCTTAATCTTTTATATTTAGATATTATTTAGGAAACTTTACAATACACTAGATGAAGATGTTAATTTTGGTAGAAGAATTTCTATGAGATGTTTGATTTAAGGATGAAGGACAAATACAATTGTAGTTTTTTCCTATTTATATGGTGATGTAATCAATGATTAATGTGAAAGTTGTGATACTATACAAAATGTACAAAAATTTCAACTTAACATGGTAACCAGTTTTTGAGTGATGTTATTAGGTGACTCCTTGATAACTTTATTTTGGTTCACACTTAATAAGATAAGCATGAACTCATATTTAAAACTCTAAATAGATAGATTATTTTTATAATTAATTTTTGTATGCATACGAAAAAGTTTATCTCTATTAATTGAATTCTAAAATAAAAATGTTTTGTAAATACATTAACGTTTTTATTGACCGCGTGAAGCGCGGAAACTAGTTAAATCAACTATGACAGTCACACGCATGGCACCCACGTCAAGGCGCTCGTTCCTACACGAGACTCATCTATGAGTATTGCCGTTAAACATAATTACATCCTACTTATTATACGATATAGTGACAAACAAACAGGTCTTTTTGACTACTCTAATAATTACACAACCCAAGTGTTTTGCCATAATAAAGATGGTAACATGAGTTTGTATTAAATAAGCCAAACGAAGTAATGCTATACCATTAAATTTGTGGAAAGTGAAGGTCCGGATCGGACCCCGGAGGTGGAGCCAAGCAGTGTAGTCAGCCTGAACCATCACGTACACTACAATTAAACGGTCCATTGCAATGCATCGTAAGGGCCCAGATTAAAGTCTTTAATTAGGACTTATTATGTAGTAAAGACATGAAATATGTAGCTTCTTTGACCTATATATTCGTACTTGGAGTCGGTCCAAGCCCATGTGCACAAAGATAATGTATTTATTCGGGACATTTTCATATATACTCATTTTCGGGCCATCATTAAAATTATATTCGTGTTGTAATTTTTTTTGTAAAGTATGCCCGTTAGAATTTGAATTAGTTCAATTTCTTCAATGGAACTTCATAAATCAAATCTGAAGTTCTTCTATCTTTTAAATGCAACTTTAGAAATTCGAATTTGAAGTAGTTCAATCTCTTCAATGCAACTTCAGAAATCAAATATGAAGGTCTTGTATCTTTCAAATGCAATTCAGAAATTCAAATCTTAAGTAGTTGGATCTGATGAAACTTCAGATTTTGAATCTTAAGTTCCGAAACATAAACTTGTTCTTCGAATTATACACAATTTCAATGCCCAAATCTACTCCTAATGAGCTCAAATTTGAAGCATAACTTTCAAATATGATAAAGAACAAACCTCAATCATCATATTGTCAAACAACAACAAATTTAACAAACCTATTTTCAACTAAGAAGAAGAAGAAGAAACTCTAAGCACAAAGAAGAAAAGAAAAATATATGTATCTGAAGTTATCGTAAAATTGGGTATCAGTAAACTTTTTCAAAAAGTAGGTACTATTCGATGAGTGTCGCAAAACTGTACGCCACATGAAAATTTTACTATTTAAACATGATAAAAAATTTCATGATTTTGGAACATTCTTCTAGAACACACAAAAAAAAAAGAAAAAAAAAAAAGAAAAATGATAAGCCTCAATAGCCAAGTTGATACTTGATAGGACTAACCAAACAAATCACATATGTTCTAGCAGTCTAGTTAGTACTGGTCCGGTGAGAGTCTGCTGCTTAATAATTGTGGTTTCAATTCTTATTGTTCCTCTGCTTCAATTCCATTCATCTTCCCCATCACATATATATGAAAAGTGGATAAAGATAAGTTAACACTATAATTGTTTTCAGGTAAATTCTACTAGCATTCTTCAAATGATATTTCCTAGTCCCTATGATTTATAGTTTAAAATAGAGCAATAAAAAGTATTAATGTAAAGTAAGAATCTACCTAAAATAGAGTAATAAAGAGTAGTATTTCTTTCGTAATACCTAAATAGAGTTCTATCTCTAGCATTCAGAATATATAGCAAACGCCGGTGAGGACTTAGGGATCATATTGGTGCCAAATGCTCAAGAAAAGATCATTATATTACAACAACAAACATTAGAGATTAACAAAAAACTAATTTGAGTTTCGACAGGCATTGAGGATGTATGAAAAGCTAATCGAAATTGGACGTACTGCTGAGCATTCTTCATCCTACTAGTCCCATTACTACATTAATTTATGACATTTGTCCTTGGAGTTGGTATAGATCGCACTCAAATATGAGTTAACTAGTGAATTATTCGTGCATCGCGCGATTGTTAAGAGTATTTCTGAATTCATTACTTATCTTTCTATAAATTTAGTCATAATTAAAGGGATAAATATTTTTATTAGAGTTAGAGGTTAGATATACAACATTTTCCATAATCTATTTTCCGCAAGAAATAAAAAGAAAAGGAATTTGTATGAAAGTTCTCACTTACACGTGTGTATTTTGTAAGCACACTTTATTAATCTAATACATGCCCATTGTATTTGATTTTCTGATTTTTTTTATTAGATAGAAAACATTTAGCTTTTCTTAAATTTATTCTATTCAAATCAAAAGAACGTGAAAAAGATGAAAGGAAATTAAAAATAAATAGAAAAAAAACAGCAAAAGAAGAATAAGTGGCATCAAGTCGTGGCATTAGCGAATTGAAATGTATTTTATATATCTATTTATTTTCCTTCTGGAATAGTGAACTTAGGAAGATGAGGGTCCTTGTAAAATCTGTTACAAAAGATATTTAAAATGTAATTATTTGGGAATTAAGGAGACAACCTTTGACATTCTGACGTATCACATTAATGGGAAAAAAAATAGGAAAAAGGGTAATGAATGGGGAATAATCTGTTAACAAACTGATAAGTTTTAGGGGTCCATCAAACAGTAGAGGTACCAGGTCCTCTACCTGTTTCCACAGAGTTATAAACTAAAAATGCGCAAGGAGACAAATGATTTTTACGTGGAAAAATCCCATTCAAGGGGACAAAAACCACGACCTACACTTGTAGGATTTCAACTTCACTAACTTGTAATCTAGACTATTACAAGCCACTTTGAAAGGCAACCTTACAAAGACTTTGACACACTAACTTGTAACCACTATTACAAGCCACTTTGAAACTCTCTAGTTACAAAGACTTTGACTCATGACAACATTTAGCCACAGTGAGATCAATAGAATAAAGAGTAAAAAGAGACTCCTAACTAGTTGCTTCTACAAAAGCTAGTAGGATACAATAAAAATAAAATACAAGATTACAACTCAACTAAGGACATTATCAATACTTGATGAGCACGTTTTGTAGGCCTTAGTGGAGTTGTCTTCTTGCTCTTGAAGCTCTTTAGTCTTTAATGCTTGAGAGCACTTAATGCTTGAATATTCTTCTTGTAAAAGCTCAAGTGAGTAAGTTGTTGTTCTTGCTTCAAGATATTATCTTGCATCACATGTCCCAAGAAGGATGCCCAATGTCTTAAGGATATAAGGCTCAACCACAAGGGAAGTGACTCCTGCACTGCTGCTACACTGTAGCGTGAGCAGTGACAGGCATTCACTTGTCTGTCACAGTTTTCTACAACTGTCAAGTCGACTTGTTCTTGATCCTGTGAGTCCGATGAGGGATCAGGTCCCTCATCTGATCTGTCCTCATTCAGTGAGAGTGATCCGGAATTCCTGAAGACATAGATGACTTGTGATGCTGTATGTGCATTAGGTCCTCTACCTGATTCTTCACATAAAAGTTTGTTGAGTCATCAAAACAGAATACAACTCATCAATTTCCCCCTTTTTGATGATGACAAACTTTTATCATTGATAGGTGAATGTGATAGTGCAAATAATGAGTGACCAGGTTCCTAGAACGTTCCCCCTACCAATATGCTTCCCTCTATCAATATGCTTCCCCCCTTTTGGCATCAGAAAACGAACATACACAGAGTAAGAGAGATGAAGGAAGTCCACGAAAGTTAACTCATGCCCCTTATGTGCACACAACATGGTAGAAGACTGAACAAAGATCAAACATGCATCAAGTAGAATAGACAAAGACTGATTTCATTAATCACAAAAAAAGTGAAGAGACATTGCTGAAGTCGTAGCTCGAAAACTAGACTTCATTTAGATTTTCCAAAGCAGGAGCAAACATATGATATTCAACTCAAACCATCAAACAAAACATACAACAAAAACATTCAGAACTGCTAGCCATAACACAAAAGAAGAGTAGGAAAGATGGGAATCCTAAGGAGCACTAGAGGAGGAAGGCTTAAGGGTGGAAGCAGCGAGAGTGCGAAGAACCAAGTCCATGCGGGCATTGGAGGAGGACTGTTCCTGAAGAAGCTTCTCTTTAAGATCATCAACTTGCTGCTTCAACTCAGCATTTTCTTTGGTTAGTCGGACCACCTCTGCATCAGATGCACTAGTAGAACCGGATCCTTTTTCAGACTGCCCTGATGCTTCCATGATGGAAATTTGCCCCTTGAGCCTCTTGATGGTGTCTTGGG
>ML502758.1:0-33334 GCA_005239535.1 Nicotiana rustica
AATTAAACTACAAAGCAAGGAAGAAAATATGTACAAATTGATGTTTTGCCTTCGATTCACTCTCAACTCGAAATTCCTGTGTATCCCTGTGAATCTCCCTCTTTTTAATTGTGTTTTAGGAGTCTATTTAAAGGCTTAGGGCGAACCCTAACCGTGTAGGAGACTTCTATTTCAACCGAGAAACATTTAACTCGTCAAACTCGGATTTGGGCGAAACTGGGGACCTCTGGCGTTTGGGCTCTAACGCCCCCCTAACGCCAGGGGGGGATGGAATTATGGCCCTAACGCCCCCCTAACGCCAGGGGGGGCCAGGCTTTATGGGGCAAACGCCCGGCTATCGCCCGGGCGTCTCCTTTTGCGTATTTTTGACGTATTTGCATCCCTTTAGCTCCGTTTCCATTTCCAATTCACCTACACATGAAATAAACTCCATTAAGCACATAAAAAGTGTAATTTTATCATTAATGCGCATAAAATGTAAGGTATATCACATGTTAAACTATGCAATTTAGTCTCGCATCAGTACCATTCTTTGATAACAGTGACGAGGAAGAAGCTTTTAGGTTTATGAACAAAGTGAGAGGAGCTGATAGGTTATGTGCCCTGTTATGTTTTGATGATCAAACAAAGTTAATAATAAGAACCGGATGGGGAACCTGTTACACATTCTCAAAGTGCTCAAGAACAACAAGTCGCAAGTCGGGCACAAGTTCCAACAATCAGAGTCAGAGAGACGAGAGAGGGAATAGATGGACATCAGTTCCCTTGCTGACTGTACTTGTTGATTATACCAGTCAACTACTCACAACTGTAAAGACGCTGCAACTGTTCCTTTGCACACATGTAATAGTGTGGACAGTGCAACAGCCACTTTATAGGGAATGCCTTGTACCGAATATTTGCATGCATCATACAAGTGGCATCACTTGGATATTATTAACATGAAGCAATGAAGAAAATATACACTTGCACATCCTAGAATTAATCAAGTTTCCTCTCAAGTGTGTTTCCATCTTGCAAGTGACTTCCAGGCTTCAAGAACAAAGAATAACATAACGAAGGACCAGTTTCCAGCATTGTGTTATTATATGTCCTTAGTTGTATTGCACCTTTATTAGAGTGATTTACTTGTAATTCCTACTTAGCTTAGCTAGAAGAATTTTATAGGAAACCATTTGTAAAACCATAAACTTTGTGTTTGTGTCTTGGCTAGAGTTAGTCGAGTTGTGATCTTTGAGAGTTATTACAAAGAGGCTTGTAATAAAGTTATTACAAGTGAGTGGAGGATTAAGAGTTTAATTCTTAGGTTAAAATAGGTTGTAATCTAAAAGTTTCTTGGTTAGTGAAGTTGAAATCCTATGAGTGTAGGTCGTGATTTTTAATCCCGTGAGCTGAGAGTTTTCCACGTAAAAATAGGTTGTGTCATTTACTTATCGCTTATTCTGTGTATCTTGTGGGAGCTGATAGAGAATCAGGTTCTTTATACAATTTGGTGGTCCCTAAGTTTCTATCAATTGGGATCAGAGCAGGTTCTTTCTATCAGGCTAACACCTAGAAAGGATCCAAATGGCTGCTCCACCAAACTTTGAAGAAGTTCAATCAACCTACAGGCCACCAAGATTCAACGGACAATACTATGGATGGTGGAAAATAAGGATGCATGATTTATCATGGCCAAAGATTCAGAGCTCTATGATGTTATCTGCGATGGACCCTTCGTCCCTATGAAGACAATTGGCGAACCAACAGTGATAGTTCCCAAGACAAGGAAGGAATACAACGATGTTGACCGCAAATCTATAAAGAAGAACTTTCAAGCAAAAAAGATGTGGTATTGGACCAGACGAATACAACAGGATCTCTACCCGTCAATCAGCCAAGGAGATCTGGGAAGCTCTCCAAACGACACATGAAGGAACAATTCAAGTCACGCAGTCGAAGATCGACATGCTCACCACTGAGTATGAACTCTTCAGGATGAAGGATGATGAATCCATTCAGGACATTCATACTTAATTCACCTCCATAATCAATGAGCTTCACTCTCTGGGAGAAATCATTCCAAGGAACAAACTTGTCAGGAAAATACTTAGTGTACTACCTGGTTCCTGGGAAAGCAAGGTCAATGTTATCATAGAGGCAAAGGATCAGCAAAAGCTGACCATTGATGAACTCATTGAAAATCTGAAGACATATTAAATGAAGAAAAAGAAGAACCATGAAAGAAGAAAAACTAAGAAGGAGAAGAACATGGTCCTCAAGGCAGACAATAATGACTCAAGTGGTGAGGATGCTAATATGGCTTACCTGACAAAGCGATTTCAAAAAATGGTTCGCAGGAACGGAGGTATTCCAAAAAGGGGCAACTCCAGCAAGCCAAGAGGGTATGAATTATGTCATAAATATGGGAAGCTAGGACACTTCATCAAGGACTATCCTCTCCTCAAGAAAGACCAGTACAAGCACAACACAGATAAAGTAGCCAAGAGGAACTCGGTTCCTGACAAAAGATTCAAGAGCAAAGAAGCTGCTGACAATGTTGTGAAACAAGCTCTTGTTGCATGTGGAGATTCTTCTAGCAAATCTGGAGAAGATGATGCACACGGTGATACCTCCATGATTGCAGTTGAACGTGAAGTAGCTGAATATGACTCTATATTTGCCCTAATGGCAAAATGTAACGATGATGATGATGATGAGGTAAACTTTCTAGACGTTCAAAGAAATTTGAAGTCTTAATCTCAGAAAAAGCTTATATCTTTGACAATTGTTTTAATTGATGCTTATCACAGTCTTATAAATGATAAAAATGCACTAACTATGGAACTAGGAGAGGTGAAAAATGAGAGAGATCATCTGGTAGTCATAGTGGTTGACCTAAAAGAAACCATCAAGGTTCTAAAGAAAGAAAATGAAGTTCAGACTAAAAAAATTGAAAATATAGAAAATGAGAGAGATCACTTGTTGGTAGTTGTCATGGACCTAAAAGAAACAATATAGGAATTAAAAAAGGGAACCAATCTGGGATTATACAAAAGGGAAAGGAAGTTGCAAGTGAGGCACACATTAAGCTTGAAAATGAACTCAAATTTGTAAAATCTAGTTTGTGTGATGAAATTGAAAGAAACAAACAACTTCAAGAAGATCTAGGCAGAGAAAAAAATGATCTAGAAAAATCTCTAAAGTGGACCTAGTCCTCTGATACAATTACTGTCATGTATACAAGTGATGGTGAGAATAGGCAAGGAGTCGGGTTCCAAAAAGAAAAGGCTCCCTACAATCCACATAGCAAGTATGTTACAGTCCCTGATAACTAGCTTTGCGCTCACTGTAGAAACACTAGACACTTTAAAGAAAACTGTAAGGCTAGAATTCAGTCCCAACAGAAAAACAAGGCTTTTGTTGAAAAGGTAACCGCTGCTAAGGAACCTGGTCCCTCCGTTAAACACGTGTATTGCCTGCCTGGACAAAAAGAAGTTTAATTCACCATTTTCCTCATTACAAGGGACCCAAACTTGTTTGGGTTCCTAAGTCTAATCCTTTATTCTCTTGTGCAGGAAGCAGTGAAAGGAAGCAGCCAAAAATGATATACAGATAGTGGCTGCTCCAAACACATGATTGGAAGCATCGATGATTTCCTTTCACTCAAAGCCCTGCAAGGAGGGAGTGTGTCCTTTGGCAATGGAAAAAAAGGGATACATTCTGGAGTAGGAAGAATTAGGAAGACACTCATTCACTCAACTGAAAATGTGTATTATGTGAACAGCTTGAGATATAGCCTACTGAGTGTTTTTCAAATCTGCGACAAAGGAATCAAAGTGGAATTTGTGTCAAAAATTTGCACAAGTCACAAATCTCGTGACTGGTGAAGTGGTCCTGATGGAAAAAAGATACAAAAATACTTATGTTGCTGATTTTGAGTCCTTGCACAATGGGGATCTCACACGTCTAAGTGTTATTGATGATGATGTTGAAATGTGGCATAGAAGATTGGGACATGCAATGTAACAACCCAGCCCACTTGTAATATTGTCTGTGGCATAGAAGATTGGGACATGCAATATAACAGCCCAGCCAGAGGGAGTCCCACATTGGAAAAACACAATAGGGATGCTGGGTATATATGTTAACAAGTCTTAGAACCTAGTGAGGCGCTTTAAACCCGTGAGGGCCTAGGCCTAGAGCGGACAATATCACTAGCGGACTGGGCTGTTACAGATGGTATCAGAGCCACTATTGTGCCAGCCTTGCCGATGGTGAGCCAGAGTTCAACTGAGTTTAGGCAAATACCAGTTAGGCGGGGAAAACCTCAGTGCTGAGTTTAGGTGAATCCCATGCGGTGGGGAAAACCTCAGCGAGGATGCAAAGTCTATAAGAGGGGGTGTATGTAACACCCAAGACTTTAGACAGAGTCCCACATCGGCAAAACACAAGAGGGATGTCAGGTATATAAGTTAACAAGCCTTAGACCCTAGTGACGCATTTTAAACCCATGAGGGCCCAGACCCAGAGCGGACAATATCACTAACAAGCTGGGTTGTTACATGCAAGTTTTACGTTGCTAACAAATTAGTCAAGAAGGACCTGGTCGTGGACTGCCTAAGTCAAGTTTCAAAGATCACAAGGTGGGTGATGCATGTGTGAAAGGAAAGCAAGTCAGGTCCTCCTTCAAGCCCAAAAAGGAAGTAAGCACCTAAGGCCACTTTATCTCCTTCATATGTATCGATGTGGATATGAGAGTGCCAAGTAGAGGAGGAAAGAAGTACATTTTCGTCATAGTGGATGACTACTCTAGATTCACATGAACTTTGTTCCTCAGAACCAAGGATGAAAATTTTCCAGTGTTTGTTGCTTTTGTGAAGAATATTATAGTGAAGATGAGCCATAATGTTGTGAGTATAAGATCTGATCACGGCACAGAGTTCGACAACGCAAAATTCGATGAATTCTATGCTGAAAATGGTATAAGTCATAATTTTCAGCTCCAAAACATCCTAACAAGATGATATTGTGGAGAGGAAAAATAGGACTCCTGAAGACATGGCAAGGACAATGATGATCAACAGTGGTGTCGCAAAAAATTTCTGGGCAGAGGCAGTCAACACTGCATGCTACTTGGTGAACAGGGGCGTGATCAGGTCCCTCGTGAACAAAACCCCGTATGAACTCCTGAACAGAAGAAAACCCTAGATAACACATTTGAGGATGTTTGGATGCAAACTTTTAGTTCTTAATAATGGGAAGGAAGCAATGGGAAAATTTGATGCCAAAAGTAATGAAAGAATATTTCTCGTCTATTCATCACAAAGCAAACCTTACAAGTTCTACAACAAAAGAACTCAATATGTTGATGAAAGCATACATGTCATATTTGATGAATCACACCGCCTATGTGGGAAAGATTCACATGAAAAGATTGATCAAGACAGAGAGCAGTCAAAGGTGCCTAGTGAAGTCATTGATATGGAAAATGGAAAGGCTGACATGATGAGTCAAGTCAAGGAATCAAATGAAGATGGTGCAGTTGTATCTCCAACTGATGTAGAGGAACCTGGTCCCTTAAACACAACAACTGAAGCAGAGAACAGAGTTGTTGATGTCATGCAAGGAACCACTGATGCTGAGCTGCGAAGTGGCCCTCATGTATACAATGGATCATTCAGAGGAACTTGGATTCTGTCGCAATAAGATTCATGTGTCTAACTGGAAACACAAAAGTTCACACCCTCTTCAAAATATGATCACTCCTCTTGACTCAAGGATTCAAACTAGATCAAAGTCAAGAACTCACTTGCCTTCTCAGCCTCTCTCTCAAATTAAGCCCAAAAATATCAATTAAGTGTTGGAAGATGTTGACTGGATTATTTCTATGCAAGATGAACTCCATCTTGAGAGGAACAACGTATGGCACCTGGTTCCTCGACCCTCAAACTTAACTGTTATAGGAACTAGGTGGGTGTTGAAAAACAAACTTGATGAGTTTGGGAACACAACAAAGAACAAGGAAAGGTTAGTAGTTCAAGGCTACAATCAAGAAGAAGGGATCGACTATGATGAAACTTTTTCTCCGGTTGCTCGAATGGAAGCCATCAGGATCCTCATTGCCTTTGCATCTCATATGAAATTCAAATTGTTCTAAATGGATGTCAAAAGTGCATTTCTGAATGGATATCTAAAGGAAGAATTCTTCGTCAAACAACCACCTGGTTTTGAATGTCATGAGCATCCTGAGCACGTATTCAAACTTGACATGGAATTATATTGACTGAAGTAGGCCCCTTGTGCATGGTATAAAAGGTTGTCCAAATTCCTCCTTGAAAATGGCTTTACAAGAGAAAAAATTGACAACACCCTATTTCTGAAGAAACGGGGGAGGAACCTGCTCATTGTGCAAATCTATGTTGATGACATCATCTTTGGTGAAACAAATGATTCCCTGTGTGAAGATTTTGCAAAGCTTATAGGAATTGAGTTTGAAATGAGCATGACCGGGGAATTAAATTTTTTTCTTGGGACTGCAAGTTAAGCAAACTCCTAAAGGCACGATGATAAGTCATCATAAGTACATTAAAGAGCTCCTAAAGAGATTTGATATGGAAATTACAAAATCATTGATACCCATATTGCCACTACCAATTGTCTAGATATGGATAAACTTGGTTCACCTGTGAACGAAACCATGTACAAAGGTATCATTAGTTCACTCTTCTATCTCACATCTAGTAGACTAGATATTGTATTCAGTGTGGGATTATGTGCTAGGTTTCAATCTAGTCCAAAGGAATCTCATCTGAAGGCTGCCAAGAGAATTCTAAGGTATCTTAAAAGAACGCAGGACATGGTTCTCTACTTCCCTTCACAATACAATTGCGACTTGATTGGGTATGCTGATGCTAATTATACTGGTTACCGAGTGGATAGAAAAATCACTTCTAGCATGGCACATTTTCTGGGATCGTGTCTGATTTCATGGGGTACAAGGAAACAAAACCTCGTGGCTCTTTCAACTACAGAAGCTGAATATGTGGCAGCTGCCTCTTGTTGTGCTCAATTATTGTGCATCAAGCATCAGCTGATGGACTTTGGTGTATTCTATGACTGTGTGCCGTTACTGTGTGATCCAGTGCTCTCAACATAGCAAAGAACCCAATTTAGCATAAGAGAACAAAGCACATTAATGTGCAACATCATTTCTCAGAGATAATGTTGAAAAGGTCTTATCTACATGAATTTCTGCAAAACAGAAGACCAAGTAGCAGATATCTTCACTAAATCACTGAGCAGAGATCACTTTGAAAAGAATCGATTGGCACTAGGTTGATATAATCAAACTGAGCACCTGATCTCTCAATGATTAGCTATGAAAATGAACTGGTAAAACAACTAAAAAGTATTTTCTGGCAAGTTCTAACCCATTTCTATACAGTTACAGGTAGACACGCATGGCAATTACAGAGCAAACAAGAAGCTAGTGCCATTGCATCTTGCTAAAAGGATGAGGTTCACATTTACAAAACTATGTCAGAGAAATCGGTTCTCTTGGCTCAGGTTAGTAGTTCCTTTGTACTCTCATGCACATCTTTTTAATGGTTGTAAAAGTGCCATGTCATTAAAATTTCACTTTCTCTTTTTCATCTCTTTAGAACCCAAATGTCTTACCCATTACTAAATGACCCGTCTACTCAACAATCTATACTCGTTTGTAACCGGTCCCCCACCCTCTTTAAGTAAACCCAAATGTTGTCTCCTTCATCACTATTCACATCAAAGCCAAAAATTCCCTTTCTCTCTCAATACCAAACACTCTTTCTCTTTTGTTCTCACTGCAAATCTTCACTATATCTGAAAATCTAGAAGCCTCAAATGTTTCGAGTATAGTCCCCACGGTGTCTTTGTCTCATGAAGCATAGCAACAAGAGTCTGAGTCCCCTATGTCACCCAGTCAAAACCCTACACCAAACCCCCAACAACCTACTACTTCCTCTCCAACCCAATCAATTTTTGATTCTCACCAGAGTCGCAATACTCAAAACCCCAAAAGGTTTATTGTTGTGACCTCGCCTTCTGCCTTACCGAAAAAAATGGCATAGGGAGATACAGTAGACGGTGACGAAGGTCAGGAAGTTTCCAGTGTGAAAGTTGAAGAGCGCTGAAGCCCAACAGACTGTGGTTTGTAGTAGTGAAGGTTCAGCAGTGGCCATTCCAAGCTTTGATTTGAATGTTTCCAACTCCATAGGTAATATTCCTCCTATGTATTTTGAATCTACTTTGGGTATAAACAAACAAAAAGCCATTGAGAATATGTTGTTAATTGATGCTGAGGGAGGTTTGGTTGGTGGTTATGAGGATGTTAATGAGACCATTGGGTCTCAAGTGGAAGGTGAAGGTCATTATGAAGAGGGTAGGAACTGGTGCCCCTTGAAAATCTAGCATCGGATAGTACTATTGGGGAAACAAAGGAGGGACATGTTCCCTCAACCGAAGAGGACTCTGCACCTAATTGGGATGAAACTACCTTCTCTTCAAAAGAGCCTCAGGTCAGTACTGATCCTGCTCCCTCTCCTCACTTCGATGCTGAGCTATTAAATTTCGTAATTCCTGAGATGAGATCTCTATCTGAAGAGGAAAATGAAAATAGTGAGAAATACTATGATGATATTCCTGTAGCAATCTTCATTGCTGCTAGAAGTGGAAGGACAGTTCCCAATGCGTCCACTTTTAAAAAACCCACTACCAAGTTGCAAAATAAAGAAGCCCTTGATATTGTCTGAAGAAAAATAGGGAAGAGAAGAAAATGAGGAGGTTGGTGAAAGGGGGAAAGCTGGTGAATGAGGAAGAAGTTCCTCCAACACATGTTTTTGATATTGGCGATGAAGAGGTGAATGAGGAACCTGCTTCCTTAATTTGCAAGTCCTCTAAGAAATATGAGATTGCAAACCCAGAAGAGAGCCATCTTTGGAAGCTGTGGAAGTTGAGAATGTTAAGGTAGACAAGTCTGGTGAGAAGGTGTCTGAGAAGTCTGGTGAGAAAATGTTTGAGAAGTCTGCAAAGAAAGAGAAAAGTGTGAGAAAGTCTGTGAAAAGGAACGTTGGTGACAATGAGGAACCTGGTTCCTCCAAGAAGGCCAAAGTAAGTGTGGCCAAGGATGAAAGCAGCGCAAACCTGAGAAAATAGAGGGTAATGTGGAGCAGAACACTTTCCCCTGACATTTTGGACATGACAGGGATGCGTCAACTAGTTGATATTTGTGATTTATGGAAGTGGACACATTTTTTCATTAATGAGAGCCCCAAGGTGTATGATGAAGAAGTGCGTAGCTTCTATGAAGACATGTTCACAGTGGAAGATGATAATATCTACTTGAAGGTGAATGGAGTAGACTTTGGGATGGACGAGGCTGTATTGGGGAACATTTTGGGGGTGCTTATTGAAGGGATGTCATCCATTTAGGGGACTTGTTCTCCCAATTTCAGAAGTGCTATTCTGAAAGATGATCTTGTGCAGCAAGGGGAACGAGTGCTCAAAAGGCCCTCCTACCAGCGTATCAATTATTGTTCGAGATGGTGAATAAGGTATTGCTTCCACGTACAGAAAGGTGTTCCATTACGTCAAGAGCAGACTTGTTCCTAATGGAAGCAATGGATGCCTACACTACTATCAATCTGCCTGGAATCATCATAGAGCACATGAAGAAAGTGGCAGATTTTAAGGATGGTAATCATGGGTTGATTTACATATTCTTACTCACCAAGGTGTTTAACTTCTTCAAAGTCCCTTTGGGAAAAGCAACATTAGGAACTCGCAAGCAAACCTTCTCCAAAACCACCTTAGAGGAGTTTGAGTGCATTGATAAGAAAGGAGGGGTTGGCAGCAATTCCACTATCTCGCAATTGATTGATGCTCAGAATGCTGCAACTGAGGAGATAAGGAGGCTGAAGGCACAGAATGCCATTCTTGAAGGGCAGCTTAGTCAGGCTCAGGACGCACCTGGTTCCAGCAGTGCACAAGGAACAGAGGTTGTCTGTTTGACCAAGCAAAATGCATATCTCAGGAAACATGCTGAGGACTTGAGGGAGCGGTTGCTTAACGAGCAAGTGTCTACAAATGCCCGAATGGATATTCTCCTCCAAACTCTTTATTGTTCATCCCTGCCTCCCCCTTCTAGTGCTTCTTAAAACAGTTTCCCTTTCCAATGTCTAGTTTAAAGTTGTTTTTCCTATATCTTGGTCCCTTTGTTTTGTTGTTTTTGGTGGTTGTTACTTTTTAAGTTGTTTTACTTTGTGAATGGTTGTGTAACAAATGGTACTACTAATTCTTCTCCCTTTTATTTACAATAATGAGTATCCCGTCCTTTTACTATGCATGCTTTACTCTTATGCTCTGTTCTTATTTATGTTTGTGTGCACACATGTGGCATGAGTTAACCATGCTAGAATTTTTTTTGCTTATTACTTGTGACTAACCTTTTTATGATGCCAAAAAAGGGAAAATTGATTCAGGGGGAATATTGTATGGTACTTTGGTTCTCAGAGGGAACTTCAATTACAAGTTTGTCATCATCAAAAAGGGGGGAAATTGGTAGGTTATATGCCCTGTTATATTTTGATGATCTAACAAACATAATAATAATAACCGGATGGGGAACCTGTTACACATCTTCAAAGTTCTCAAGAACAACAAGTCTCAAGTTGGGCACAAGTTCCAACAATCAGAGTCAAAGAGACGATAAAGGGAACAAATGAACATCAGTTTCCTTGCTGACTGTACCAGTCAACTTCTCATGGTTGTAAAGTCACTACAACTATTCCTCTGCACACAGGCAATAGTGTGAACAATGCAGCAGTCACTTTATGAGGAATGCCTTGTACCGGATATTTACTCGCATCATCAAAGTGACATCATTTGGATATTATTAACGTGAAGCAATGAAGAAAATATACACTTGCACATCCGAGACTTAATCAAGTTTCCTCTCAAGTGTGTTTCCATCTTGCAAGTGACTTCCAGGCTTCAAGGACAAAGAACAAGATAACGAAGGACCAGTTTCCAGCATTGTGTTATTATATGTCCTTAGTTGTATTACACCTTTGTTAGAGTGATTTACTTGTAATTCCTACTTAGCTTAGCTGAAAGTGTTGTGTAGGAAACCATTTGTAAAACCATAAACCTTTTGTTTGTGTTTTGACTAGAGTTAGTCGACTTGTGAGCTTCCAGAGTTATAAGAAAGAGGCTTGTAATAGAGTTATTACAAGTGAGTGAGGGATTAAGAGTTTAATTCCTATGTTACAATAGTTTGTAATCTAAAAGCTGCTCGGTTAGTGAAGTTGAAATCCTACGAGTGTGGGTTGTGGTATTTAATCCCGTGAGCTGAGAGTTTTCCACGTAAAACTTTGTTATGCCATTACTTATCTCTTATTATGTGTATTCTGTGGGAACTGATAGAGAACCAGGTTCTCTATACAGTTTAGAGGGCCCTAAGTTTCTATCAATTGGTATTAGAGCAGGTTCTTTCTATCAGGCTAAAACCTAAAAAGGATCCCAATTGCTGCTCCACCAAACTTTGAAGAAGGTCAATCAACCTACAGACCACCAATATTTAACGGACAGTACTATGGATGGTGGAAGACAAGGATGCATGATTTTATCGTGGCTAAAGATTCAGGGCTCTGGGATATTATCTGCTATGGACCTTTCGTCACTGTGAAGAGCACTGGCGAACCACAGTGGTAGTTCCCAAGACAAGGAAGAAATACAATGATGAGACTGCAAAGCTATAGAGAAGAACTTTCTAGAGATATTCTTCGGCTCATTTTCTTCTTCTTCTTCTTCTCAAAAACCCATCTTTGTTAGACTCAAACATCACATGGACTTTTTCATTTGTTACTTTGCAAATGTCACCGCGTATATATTTCAAACATTTTATTATCGTAAGGGTTTATTTGGGTAAAACGAGGTGTTGAATAAGTTTCATGAAGTTGTTTCGTAGCTTAACCATAGTTTTAATGTCTTAATGTAGGTAGACGTACATCGGGAAGTATATACATATAAATTGAGCATTGACTAAGCGACAAAAGTATGATTCCATTGATGAATTGATTTTTTCTCAAATTTCGAAATCATTTTTTCTTATTCTTAGTTAAATGTGTGGAATAGACCAAATCATAAGAAAATTTGAAAATCAANCTCTCTTTCCGTTGATGACTTGATTTTTTTTTTTCAAATTTCGAAATCCTTTGTTCTTATTCTTAGTTAAATGTGTGGAATAGACCAAATCATAAGAAAATTTGAAAATCAAGCAAGGAAAACCCCTTTTTATTTTACTTTTCACGTCCAAGATTACGTCCGGGACCATTACATAGGAATCCAAAGATGAAGAGAGAAACAAAAAAATATCACTACTGTGTAAACGAAGAGTTTGAGAGTAAGCATTACACAATCTCCAAGATTATTTTGAAATTTCATGTGAAATTTAAGGGGCCGACTGTGTTAGAACTTTTTATGGACTTGTACATATATGGTATTAAGAACAACTATAGGTTGCTATGTTTAAAAGGTTGACCCAAATTATAAGTGATTTGATAAGGTTTAAAGTTGAACGGGTCTATAAGACACCTCCTAATGTATGTGGTTTAATGTGTAGATACCCGGATATAATTTCTAATTTAATTATGGGTTAAATTAGAAATACATAAAATTGTTCACCTATTAATAGGATTATGGTCCCCAAATCATACGAAGGGTTTTCTTTCTAATATCGCATCGCTAGAAAGAGCAGAACGACTTACGTCTTGGTTTGGAAGATTGTAGAGCGAAAGATCCAATGATCTTTGTGGCACTCATGGATTCAAGTACGCTTCTGTATCTAGTATTTGTTCGTGATGATTTGACATGATAAGTCTTGGACAAAAGATAATGATGTTCATCTTTAAAGTACTTTGGTTCTAATAATTGGCATCAGATCCAATAGCATGTTAAATAATTAAGATGTTTGTTTAAAGTATTAGTTCATAAGGAAAATAAAAAATGGTTGATGGTTAAGTCGTCGCTTTGCGGCATGAGGTTTGGACTTGTATGCTACGTTAAGGATTCTGCTTTGGTTGAAGTATAATATTTAGTGCATTAAAAGAAATAAGGAAAGATCGAAATCGGTATTGGCAAAGGAGGCTCTTATGTAACGTGAATATCTTAGTTATTGTTTGGGAGGTTTTATCTCTATTCATTCATATGACTGGAAAAACATAGCGTGTATTTTATTTCTTCATTAATTTTTGGATACACTACTATAGTATATAACTTAAATGTATTAAAGTTTCTAACATCGTTTTTGCGGCATGTATGGTTACTGCCAGAAAACTTTTGTTGTCTAATTATTTCTTATAGTAATCAAACGGAAAATATTCCTCATTTAAATGTAAAGATAGGCTACAGTGCTGCTCTTGCGGCATAAAGCGTTAAGATTCTTTGAGGCTTAACCTTCTTTCACTTAAGTGCTTCCAGAAAAGGGATTTCAAGTTTTGAAATTATCACTACTTATTGAATATTTAATAAAACCTTTTCTTTAAGCAAGAAAAAAATTGAAGAAAAGTCTAACGAACAGAAAAAGGATTTAGATTTGTGTTTTGGGTTGGAGGCTCTGTCCTTCTTTTGTTGCTAGAAAAGTTTAGTTCTTTAGGTATTAAAATATATACTACATTCATCGATTAAGAATAAACACTGGCAGCACCTTTAGTTAAAACTTTAGGCCCACCATAATTTATTTGACTTGAAAATTTATATATTTTCCTTTGGAGAATTTAAATTTGAATATAGGTATAGTTTTATATATTTTGAGATAAATAAATTTGAATCTTGATGTTGTCAAAGTAACCTCTCTTGTGGAGAATTATTTATTTTGAAATATAAAAGGTTGTGTACATGTAATCTATTAAACGTTGATCGGCCCAAAGGAAGGTCAATGTTTAACACAATTATATGTGCATGTCGTGGTAATAAATAGGTGATGATTATTTGGTTTTACGTGTGAATAATAAATCGGCCTAAAATAAGATTTCTTATTCGCGTGTTCTTTTATTGTCAATGTTTGATTACTACATCAAGATACCACTCACAAGATAACGTTTTGTCAAAAGATAAAATAATTAACGGAGTGACCGGTACCTTGAGATGGGGTTTACCTTTATTCAAACTTATTCTCATTTTGGTTTTATTATGTATATGTGAGTTTATTTTGTTATTCATTGTTCTCCGATTCAGTTGAAATTACTCCTGAAAATATTACTGCCAACATCAATTCAATTCCTATGTTGAATAGCACTAACTTCGAGTCATGGCAAGAGAATCTCAATATAGTTCTCGGAGTTATGGATATCGATTTTGCGTTAAGGGTTGATTCTCCACCACCTCTTACAAATAAGAGTACCACTAATGAAAATAGGGAGATGGAAAGGTGGAAAAGATAAAATTTCTTGTGCATGATGATCATGAAGAAAGCCATTCCAGAAATATTCCGGGCCACTAGGTCCGACAAGGTTAAGACAACTAAAGAATTTATGGCTGAAATTGAAAAGGTATTTGTCAAGAGTGAAAAGGATGAGATTGGTACACTCTTAACAAGTTTGATTTCAATGAGATATCAATCAAAGGTAACATCAAGGAGTACATCATACAAATGTCTCATCTTGCTTTTATGTTGAAATCACTTAAGTTGGAATTTATGGCTGAAATTGAAATGATATTTATCAAAAGTGAAAAGGCTTATGTCACGCCCCAAAATCGAGGGACGAGACCGGCGCCTAACCGAATGAACCCGGTCAAGCGAACCTGATTTGCCTTTCCTATCCCACACATTACCCCGTGATTTTAATATACATAATTCATGTGAAATAGCCATTTATAAATGCAGCATAAACTTACGACTTGAATTCATTTCAACTTTTTATCATTTCCAACATACGATACCAAAAACTTACAAAATACATACAACATTTACAACGTGGACCACGATTCTGAACCGTACCATTACTTATCCAAAATACATATGTACACTACCCACATTGTGTCTACGGAGCTTCTACGAATACTAGAACATAACATTACCTGCCGGCAACAAGGCCCCGGCTATACCTTACAATACACAATAAACTCAAAAGGAGGTGGCATGAACCACACATGGCCCCGAGAGGAAGTGGGGCTCACCAATGCAGCTGACTAAATGGAGAGGAGGCACTAAGGTCGGTGGGCTGAATTACCTACTATGGAACCACCTACAATCATCATAAGAATGTAGCGCCCCCGGCAAAAGGGACGTCAGTACATTTGAATTGTGCTGGTATGTATGAACAAACTTTACTCTAAGTAAGATCATCAATGCACAGATAAGAGACAGTAATAGAATCAGCAAGCATTGCACATAAACAGAAACAATCAAAATCACAAGTTCCACATATTCCCTTTTTTCCTTTCCAACAACACCATATTCACAGAGAATTTCATCGTAAGGAAACAATCTCAGTACAACCAATCACCCATATGATATCAAGTCACAACAGATCATTGCCCACAACACGAATCAAAATAAGACATTTCCACAATCAGTGTAGTATGACTGAATCAACCACAATTCCTGTTTATCATATCATTTCACAGCTCTTAGCACTTAATCATATTCACATACTTAATTTCGCTACCAATCTTTCATACCGGCACATTAGGGTACTTAACCAACCTTACACATAGCAAAACATTCATAAGTAAATAACCTTTCCACAATTCCAAATAGCAAATACATGAATTTCATCTAGACAGTCAGAGAGTAGGGCATCATGCCTTAACATATTTATAACACCCAATTTGCACATACTCATACAATTAACACGGAACAAATCAAATAATACACAACCAAGAGGCAGTAATAGAATCAATCAATCGATGTACGTGGAAAGAAACAACCAAAATCAACAAGTTTCACAATCTCTCCTTTTCCCCTTTCAACATCACCATATTCAAGAGTTTCATAGATTTTCATTTCAATAGTGATAATGATCACATTCCATACTTATTACCTCGACCACCTTTATTACCTCGGCCACCCTTATCACCATAACCTATCATCCTTATTACTTCGTGTTGCGGCGCGCAACCCGACCCCGCCTGAAAATTTAAATTCGTAACAACAACCACAAGTAATTACATCACAAGAATCATCATTTCAAGGAACACAAGTTCATATCAACAATTCGTTTATTTGGTCCCATGGAACCATAGTTCTCACCAAGCAGTAATTCATGTACACGGTGTTGCCATAATCGTTCAACTCAGTTACATCATTTCACAATACCCTTTTTCATTACTTTCCACGCACGGATTTTAGCCATTATATACGTTCCCACACTTGGGCACATCAATAATCTTTCACTCATTAACACATACTTTCATATCGATACCCTCGAGCATTTACAAGCTTTGCATATAATACGATAGGCACATCAAAACACTTTTCACAACCTCATATAGCTAGTATGACAATCAACTAGGACAATCAGAGAATAGAATCTTACGTCTCAACACATTTGAACAATCAATTCACATACTTCAACCAAGGCACACATGCCGTATGCTCGGACCCAACAAGAGGATTCTACAAAGGTTAAAGTTAGCCATACATACCTCGAATTGGGATTTTTCCTTAATTTCTATCTCAAATCACCGGACCTTCTAGAAACTTCAATCTAATTCACAATGCGGCACATTTAAACTTAGAATTAGGAATCATGAACATGTCTTGAAATCATTTGAGCTTTCTATCAAACACTAAGTGTTCATTTAGAATGCATGATCCCTTTTCAGTGAAGAATTACTCTAATCTACTCTCTTTTACTAGATTATGGCAGATTTGATACATGCATGCAAGACTCTTAACCCCATCTCCAAGAACTAACCTATGTGTGTTTCATTTCAACTAGAATCTTAGCATTAAGGGTAATAGGGTGGAAACTTACCTCTTATGGTGAAGAAATTTGTGTCCTACTTGATTAGTTCCAAGCTTGAGTGATGAAGGAGAATCAATTTAATGAAGTTGTGGACTTTCTCCCTCTAGAAATCACTCTTTCTTCTCTCTATATTATCATATGGTCGTTAAAAATGAGGGGGAATGGGTTTTATATGGGTCTGGGGTCGGGTTATAAAGATAGAAAAATGGATAGTCCAATATTTCGGACCTGGCTTTATCCAGACTTTATCTACCTAAAGCCTGGTCTGGCCTGGCTTTATCCAGGCTTTATCTACCTAAAGCCTGGTCTAGCTGCGATGAAATATTTTCAACTCCTCGGCGCATCGTTCAATCCCAAAACTCCGGAAGTACAATATATTACCTACCTTGACACCACAAAACCTTAAATTACATTGTGAAGTTTTATAAAAAAAAAATTCCGGGGCCCTACAGCTGATATTAGTACACTCTTGACAAGTCTGATTTCAATGAGGTATCAAGGCAAAGGTAACATCAGTGAGTACTTGATGTAATTGTCTCATCTTGCTTCTATGTTGAAAGCACTTAAGTTGGACCTCTCTGAGGACTTTCTAGTGCATTTGGTTTTGATATCCCTTTCACCACAGTTTAGCCAGTTTAAGGTGAACTATAACTATAAGAAAGAACTGGTCTTTAAATGAGACCATCTCACACTGTATTCAGGAAGAGGATAGACTGAAGCAGAAAAAGATAGAAAGTGCTCAGTTATGTTGCACCATTTTTTTATGGGATTTGATTTCTATTATTGTATTAAATAAGTTTGGTTATTTTTATATATTTGAAAATAAAAAAAATTGTCTCTTTCATAATTCAAAACTGGTTGGTCCCAGCTCTTTATCAGGTTACAATAATCTATACTTACTTGATATGATTGCTCCGTTCAATGAACCTTGCATGTTAACATAACTGTAATAAGGGTACATTAAACATCCAGTAGACAACTTATTTATGGCACTAGAGATTAGTTCATATCTCTAAAGGAGAATTGGGAGACTTATGTCCAATAATATTTTCTATCCCTTCAATTTTTTAGAATTTTTATCCCACTACTACGGCTACTTTTTCAATAATATGAGGTTCTTTGAGGATGTTGAGTTTGCGGGGTGAGAAAGATTTAAGGATTTTGTCTTTGAAGAGGAACATATTGACATTCCTTTAGTTTCTATTGATAATGCTAAGGAACAGCTTTCCATACCTGATATTGTTCAAGAAGTAAATTTGGATCAAAGATAATATCATTCAACTCGTCTTTCAAGAAGTAGTTCCCAAAGAACAAATTCTACAACCAAGAATAAATTTCAAGAAAGAAATTCATCTTTGGACTTAAGAAAATATCTCATTAATACTATTACTAATTTCTTCAAGTATTATCTCATTTCGTTTCAAGATAAATCTTGTTAATTATTGTGTATACCACAAGTTCAATGGGAGGTAAGTATAAATTTTAAATTATGTGATGTATGATCAGCTTTGTATGCATTTGAATATTTCATTTAATTTAGGGATGTTGGGCAGATATTTAAACAATTTATAAACTTATCTTTTGAAAGAGCTTAAAGGCTCAAAAGTTAATTACAGAGAAAAAATATCCATTGCTCACATAAAGGAAGATGAAAAAGTTAAAGATAATCAAGTATTTGAATATCGACTTCATTAGATATTGATATAATATGACATACTTGGTTGGTGAGCTATATAAGGAAGAGTATTAAAACAAACACTCATAGCTCTTTTCACTGTGATAGTTAATTTATAACATATTATGTAGCTTCTGATTATGAAATATGAATGCAGAATTTTATCACTGGCTGCAAATTTATGGATAAAGTTGAAAGCACGCTTGAGTTATTTTGTGACAATAAGTTAGCAGTTTAGCATTCCAATAACAACGGGAGTTCGGTAAAAGTCAAAGCACATTGACTTAAAGTTCCTGGTTGTTAAAGAAAGAGTTCAGAGTGGTTAGGTATCTATAGAGAATATTGGTACAAACTCCATGGTTTTCATGAGCATATTTCTCATATGGGTGTCATGTCATTTAAGGATATTCAATTTCAGCGGAAGTTTGTAAATGTTCTTTATGGATACAATTCGATTTCAGTTTAAGGTTTCAGGTAATGATTTTAGTTTAAGGATATTTGAGGTTATTTCTGCAGAAATAAAGTATTCAGGTTATTTTTCACTCTGACTTATTTTTTCAGTTGGACCAGTTGAAAATAGGGATGCTTGGATCACATTGTATGTAATTTTTATACCACATATCCATACTTGATCTATGTCATTTGGTTATGTTGGTATTCGTGATCAAGGAATGTTTAGTTACGATAAATGTAAAGAAAGTCGCATTGGTTCAATATTGGCATGATTGATGGACGAGATTGTTCGGAGGTACTTTGGTTTATGATAGCAAATATTTTGAGCGTATGAGAGACATACAAATATAGATTTGTATGTGTAGTCCAAGTGAGAGAATTTTAGAACTTTTTATGAACTTGCACATATATGGTATTAAGAATAATTGTATGTTGGTTAGTTCGGGTTTGGAGAATTTCGGGTTGAAATCGGAACACTTAGTTCTTTGTTATTGGCTTAAAAGAGTCAAGTTTGACTTGGGTCAACGTTTCAAGTAAACGACCTCGAACTGAGATTTGACGGACCCAATAGGTTCGTATGATGATTTTGGACTTGGGCGTGTGTTCGGATCGGATCTTGGAGTGATCCGGGAGCGTTTCAGCGGTTAAAGTTGAAAGTTGGTTTATTAAAGGTTTTAAAGTTCTTTAAATCTGGTTTGGAGTAGGTTTTGGTGTTATTGAGGTCCGTTTGGAATTCTTTCATGACCCAAACATCCCTCTAAACCACGTCGTGACGGCACCTAGTCTCTACGACAAGGTAAAACCTAACAATTCACAGAAAATACCAACAATGGAAAAACAACTTCTAACTGCAATAGATACTGAATAAACAAAACGATGCCGCTCGGCATGCACAATAACCAAACTCTAATTTACACAACTTTTCCAAAACCCAGAATGTTACGAGTCACAAGATATAGAAAGGAAATAACATCTCTATACACCGGAGTCTAGTAAAAACAAATACAGAAAAGTGTTTGACACAGGGAAGAATGGAAGGGGACTCTGAGGTCTACGAACGCGGCAGATATACCTTGAAGTCTCCAACAGCTGCCTCGAACTCACGGATACTGCGGCTGATAATGAGAACTTGAATCTGCACACAAAATATGTGCAGAAGAGTAGCATGAGTACACCACAATTAATACCCAGTAAGTACCGAGCCTAACCTCGGCCGAGTAGTGACGAGGTCAGGTCAGGCCCACTGGTATATAATAATAAAAATAGAAGAATAATCAGTATAATAAGAGTCTAGGGTTCAACAAAGGAAAACACAACGAAATAACATAACAGTACACGGAAATACGCAACACGGGATCTCCCGAGATACCATCTCGTAGTCCCAAAAGTAAATATGCAGGGAGAACTCCCGAGGTACCGCCTCGTAGTCTCAAAAGTAAATATGTAGGGGGATCTCCTGAGATACCATCTCGTAGTCCCAAAAGTAAATATGCAGGGAGAACTCCCGAGGTACCGCCTCGTAGTCTCAAAAGTAAATATGTAGGGGGATCTCCTGAGATACCATCTCGTAGTCCCAAAGTATATATGCAGAGGGAACTCCCGGGATACCGTCCCGTAGGCCCAAAGTAAATACACAATGCATTTAATTTCATACGATAAGTACAGCAAGAGAATCTACAGTCTAGACTAGGTACAAGTCGGGAAAAGTAGCAGGAAATTTATAAGCATGCAGCAAGGAGTTCAATTAAGCCATTAAGGCACATAGACAGGTTATTCTAAGCTAACAGGGTAACTACGCATGCTAGTATGTTCAATTAAGGTAAAAACAGGAAATTACTCAGTAAAAATCAGGTTTTTCAACAAATAACCCATGTAGACACTCGTCACCTCACCTACACGACGCTCACATAGTAAAGTCAGTACCAAATCCTAAGGGGGATTTCCCCCACATAAGTTTAGGCAAGACACTTACCTCGAACCAAGCTCAATCAATTGATAGAAATGCTCTTCCCACAAATATCTGACTCTGAATGGCCTGAATCTAACCAAACTAATTACATACCCTAAATATAGCTATAAGAAACTAATCTAGTCAATGAAATCTAAGCTAAAGTGAGAAATTAGGAAATCGTCCCAAAAAGCCTCCCGAGCCCAAGTCTCGAAATTGGGTAAAAGACATAAAATACGAATACCTATTCACTCACGAGTCTAACCATACAAGAATTACTCGAATCCGGCCTCAAATCGCCTTCCAAAACTCGAAATTATAGACTATGAAGTTTCTACCATTTTCCCCAAAATTTCCTACTCAAATCCCTAATTAGAAGACAAAAATAACGATAGATTCATGAAATATATCCCAATCCAAGTTAGAACCACTTACCCCAACGATATCCTTGAAGAAGCCTCGAAAAATAGTCTCACATTGAGCTCTCAAACTCCCAAAATCGAAATGGGAAATCAATCCTCGAAATCTTATTTTCTGCCCAGTAAACTCGCTTCTGCGAGCCTCCAACCATACATGCAGTACCGCACCTGCGAGAATTCCATGGCAGGTGTGAAAATCACATATGAGGGTTGGGTCCGCATCTGCGGCAAGGGGGCCGCACCTGCGGAACACCGTCAGCTTCCGTGGTCTTTCTCCACGCCTGCGATTCCTTAGGCGCATCTGCGGGCATCGTAGATGCGGTACTTCCCTTGAACCTGCAATCCCTAGTTAAGCCTCCAAACTCTGCATATGCGCTTGATCTGCCGCACGTGCGATCCCGCACCTGCGGCCTCCCTATCGCAGGTGCAAAACACCAGAAACACTACAACATTAACATAAGTCCAATATTTCATCCGTTAAGCATCTAAAACATACCTGAGGCCCACGGGACCTCAACCAAATATACCAACCAGTCCTAAAACACCATATGAACTTAGTCGAGCCCTCGAATCATACCAAACAACTCTAAAAACACAATTCACCGTCTGATTCAAACTTAAAGAACTTGAAACTTCCAAATTTGGCAACTGATGCCGAACCCTACCAAACCACGTTCGATTGACCCTAAATTTTTGCACATAAGTCATAATCAACCTTACGGACCTACTCTAACTTCCGGAATTGGAATCCAACCCCGATATCAACAAGTCCACTACCGGTCAGAATCTCAAAAACTTTGATTTTTGCAATTTCAAGCCTAAATGAGCCATCGACCTCCAAAACACAATCTGGATACGGCCCTAAGTACAAAATCACCCAACGAAGCTAACGGAACCGACGAAACTCCATTCCGGAGTCGTCTTCACATAGTTCTGACTACGGCCAAAATCCTTAAATTTAAGCCTCCGTTTAGGGACTAAGTTTCCCAAACGCTCCAAAACCACGACCAACACCTCCCAGCAAGACACATAAGCATAAAAAGACACGGGGAAAACAGTAGGTAGGGGATCGGTTCTATAACTCTCAAAACGACCGGTCGAGTTGTTACATCTTCCCCCTCTTAAAACAATTGTTAGTCCTCGAATGAGTATAGAGACATACCTGAAGCGGTGAAAAAATGAGGATATCGGCGACGTATATCCGGCTCGGTCTCCTAAGTCGCCTCCTCGACCGGCTAACCCCTCCACTGCACCTTCATGGAAGCATTGTTCTTTGACCTTAGCTTTCTAACTTGCCTGTCCAAAATAGCCACTAGCTCCTCAACATAAGATAGATCCTTGTCCAACTGGACTGAGCTGAAATCCAACACATGAGCCGGATCACCGTGATACTTCTGGAGCATAGAAACGTGAAATACTGGATGAACTCCTGCTAGGATGGGAGGTAAGGCTATCTCATAAGAAACCTCCCCAATATGCCGTAACACCTCAAAAGGACCAATATACCTTGGGCTCGGCTTGCCCTTCTTTCCGAACCTCATAACGCCCTTCATAGGCGATGCCCGGAGAAAGACCCGCTCTCCAACCATGAATGCTATATCACGAACCTTCTGGTCTGCATAACTCTTTTGTCTGGACTGGACTGTGTGAAGTCGATCCTGAATCACCTTCACCTTCACCTTATCCAGGGCATCTTGGACCAAGTCTGTACCCAATAATCTGGCCTCGCCCGGCTCTAACTAACCCACTGGGGACCGACACCACCTACCATACAGAGCCTCATACGGTGCCATCTGGATGCTCGACTGATAACTGTTGTTGTAGGCAAAATCCGCAAGTGGCAAGAACTGATCCCACGACCCTCCAAACTCCATTACACACGCGCATATCCTCTAATATCTGAACAGTGCGCTCGTACTGTCCGTTCGTCTGAGGGTGAAATATTGTGCTTAGCTCCACTCGAGTACCCAACTCAGGCTGTACGGCCCTCCATAACCGTGATATAAATTGTGTACCCCGATTAGAGATGATAGATATTGGTACACCATGAAGCCTGACGATCTCGCGGATGTAGATTTGAGCCAGCTACTCGGAAGAATATGTAGTCATCACAGGAATGAAATTAGCTGACTTGGTCAGCCTATCCGCAATCATCCAAACCGCATCAAACCTCCGCTAAGCCCGTGGGAGTCCAACAATGAAATTCATAGTGATCCACTCCCATTTCCACTTCGGAATCTCTAACTTCTGAAGCAACCCACCCGACCGTTGATGCTCATACTTCACCTGTTGGCAATTTAGGCACCGAGCCACATACTCCACTATGTCCTTCTTCATCCTCCTCCACTAGTAATGCTGCCTCAAGTCCTGATACATCTTCGCGACACCGGGATGAATGGAGTACCGCGAACTATGATCCTCCTGGAGAATCAACTCACACAAACCATCTATATTAGGCATATATAGCCTGCACTGCATCCTCAATGCACCATCATCCCCAATAATTACCTCTTTCGCATCATTGTGTTGGACTGTGTCCTTAAGGACAAGCAGATGGGGGTCATCATACTGACGCTCCCTGATACGATCATAAAGAGAAGACCAAAATTCCACACAATCCATTAATCGACTCGGCTCAGAAATATCCAATCCCACAAACTGGCTGACTAACGCCTTAACACCCAATGCTAAGAGTCTCTCTACTGCTGGAAGATATTCTAAACTCCCCAAACTCTCCGCCCAGCGACTCAAAGAATCGGCCAACACATTTGCCTTCCCCAGGTGGTACAAAATGGTGATATCATAGTCCTTAAGTAGATCTAACCACTTCCGCCGACGCAAGTTAAGATCCTTTTGCTTGAACAGATGTTGCAAACACCGATGATCGGTGTAAATCTCACAAGAACACCGTACAAGTAGTGTCGCCAAATCTTCAAAGAATGAACAATAGCTGCTAACTCAAGGTCGTGGACAAGTTAGTTCTTCGTATTCACCTTCAGTTGTCGTGACATGTAGGCAATCACTCTACCATCCTGCATCAACACCGCGCCAAGACCAATCCACGACACATCATAATATACAATGTAGGACCCTGAACCTGTAGGCAATACCAATATTGGGGTTGTAGTCAAAATTGTCTTGAGCTTATGAAAGCTCTCCTCACACTCTTCTCTCCACCTTAACGGAGCACCTTCTGGGTCAGCCTAGTCATAGGTGCTGCAACAGATGAGAATCTCTCTACAAAACAACGGTAATACCCTACCAAACCATGAAAACTATGGATCTCCGTAGCTGATGACGGTCTAGGCCAACTCTGCACTGCCTCCACCTTCTTCGGATCTACCTTGATCCCATCACTCAATACTACATGAACCAAGAATGCCACTGAGTCTAGCCAAAACTCACACTTTGAAAATTTTGCATACAACTTCTTTTCTCTCAAGGTCTGAAGCACAGTCCTCAGGTGATGTTCATGATCTTCCTGGGTCTGGGAGTACACCAGAATGTTGTCAATAAACATAATGACGAAGGTGTCAAGATAAGGCCGGAACACACTGTGCATCAAATGGATAAAAGTTGCTGGGGCATTGGTCATCCCAAAAGACATCACAAGGAACTCATAGTGACCATATCGGGTCCTGAAAGTAGTCTTTGGGATATCTAGCTCCCGAAACTTCAACTGATGATAGCCTGAACGTAAGTCAATCTTGAAAAACACCCTTTCACCCTGTAACTGATCAAACAAGTCATCAATACGAGGTAATGTATACATCTTCTTCACTGTAACTTTGTTCAGCTGGCGATAATCAATACACATATGCATAGAACCATCATTTTTCTTCACAAACAAGACCGGAGCACCCCAAGGTGACACACTGGGCCGAATGAAGCTCTTATCAAGAAACTCCTAAAACTGCTCCTTCAACTCCTTCAACTCAAGAGGAGCCATACGGTATGAAGGAATAGAGATGGGTTGAGTTCCCGGCAAAAGATCAATGCCGAAATCAATATCTTTGTCGGGCGGCATGCCCGGAAGATCAGCTGGAAACACATCTAGGAAGTCCTCACTACTGGAACTGACTCAACTGTGGGGGTATCAATACTGACTCACATAAGCTAAATATGCGTCACACCCCTTCTCAACCATTCGTTGAGCCTTAAGAAATGAAATAATTCTGCTGGGAGTATAGTCTAAGGTACCCTCTCCACTCTAATCGCGGTAATCCTGGCATAGCCAGCGTCACAGTCTTAGCGTGACAATCAAAAATAGCATAATGGGGCGACAACCAGTCCATACCCAATATAACATCAAAGTCTACCATTTTGAGTAATAATAAATCGGATATGGTCTCAAAATCACTAAGATCAATCCAAAATGACCGAAACACGTGGTCTACAACAAGAGAATCTCCCATATGAGTAGAAACATAAACAGGGGAACTCAAAGAATCTCGAGATACGCCCAAATGTGGGGCAAAATAAGAGGACACATAGGAATACGTAGAGCCTGGGTCAAATAATACCGGCGCGTCTCTATGACAGACTGGAACAATACCTGCAATGATAGAGTCGGAAGAAACTACCTCTATACGAGCCGTAAGATCATAATACATGGCCTGCCCTCCCCCTCTAGGGCGACCTCGACCTCCCCGACCTCCACCTCGAGCTGACTGAGCAGGTGGGGTGGTAGCTGGTGCTGGAATCATAGCCTGAGGATCCGATGGAGTACGTGGTGGCTGAGAAGTTTATGGAGGTGCACCCCTTCTAAGTCTTGGTCAATCCCTCACCAAGTGGCGAGTGTCGCCATACTCAAACCAACCCCTCAGAGGGTGTGGCTGCTGCGACTGACTCGGGCCAGGTCTACTAGACTGGCCGCTAAAAGCACCCCGAACAGGAGGCACACTAGATACTGGTGGTGCATCATAAGGCTCTTGCAGCCTAGAAGGGGTTGGAACACCACTGGCGGCTAGAAGAGCTGAATGAACGGGGCTACTCATATAACCCATACCATGTCGAACTGCAGTTGGGGCACGAGTACCACTGTAAATGCCAGACTCTCGAGACCTCTTGTCCTCCCTCTCCTCTCTGTCTCGGGCAAGCATGCTCCCCAATCTCCTAGAAATACTCACAACCTACTGATAAGAAATATCCATCTCCAACTCCCTGGCGATACTGATCCAGATGCTGGGGTGGAGTCCTTTAATGAAACGTCGAACCCTCTCTCGAACTGTGGCAACTAAGATCGGTGCATGTCGGGCCAAATCAATGAAACAGACTGCATACTCTGACACAGTCATAGCACCCTGGCACAACTGCTCAAATTTCACGCGCCATGAATTTCTAAGGCTCTGAGGGACATACTCTCTCAAAAACATATCCGAGAACTGAGTCCATGTAAGTGAGGTTGCCTCATCCAAACTACTCAACTCATAAGCACGCCACCACTGATAGGATGCTCCTCTAAGTTGGAAAGTGGTAAAAGAAACTTCACTCGTCTCCCCTACGCCCATAGTACGGAGAATACTATGGCACTCCTCCAGAAAACTCTTAGCATCATCTGTAGCCAATCCGCTGAAGGTAGGTGGGTGATACTTCCTATACCTCTCAAGTCTAAGCCTCTCTTCCTCAGAAGAGGTTGTCCTAGTATCGTGTTGAACCGGAGCTACCAGCTGCATAGGGTTGCAGTCTAGGGCCTGATCAACCTAGACCCTCTACTCAAGAGTACGGGCTACTGGAGTCTGTGCCCCTCCCCCGGCCTGAGATGTTGTAGGAGCTAATCGAATTAACCCAGCCTGAGCCAAGGTGATGAACATGCTCATGAACTGGGCTAGAGTCTCCTGGAGGGCTGGTGAAGCTATAGGAACCTCCGGTGTCTGCCCTCCAGCTGGAGCTGCTGGGGGCTCCTCTATCGCAGCTTGCGCGGGTTCTCTAGATGCACTGCGTGGTCGTCCTCTACCTCGGCCCCGGCTTCTAGCGGCTCCGACAGGGGGCGCAGGTACCTGGTCCTCAGATCTCCCGGTACGGGTCCTCACCATTTGTAAGAAATAATAAAATAGAGAAGTTTAGAATTTGATGTCAATAACTCGCACAACAAGGAATCAAAAGAAGTATGATTGTTCCTAACAGTTTCATATCCTCTTGAAGATGAGTACGGACGTCTCCATACCGATCCATGAGACTTTAATAAACCGACTTGTGATGCACGACTCCTATGAACCTAGAGCTCTGATACCAACTTGTCATGACCCAAGCATCCCTCCTAACCACGTCGGGATGACACCTAGTCTCTATGACTAGGTAAGCCTAATAATTCACAGAAAATACGAACAACGGAAAAACAAAGTTTGACTTCTAACTGCAATAGATACTGAATAAGCAAAATGATGCCGCTCGGCATGTACAATAACCAAACTCTAACTTACACAGCTTTTCCAAAACCCGAAATAACACGAGTCACAAGATATAGAAAGGGAATAACATCTCTATACACCGGAGTCTAGTAAAAACAAATACAGAAAAGTATTTGACACAGGGAAGAATGGAAGGGGACTCTGAGGTCTGCGAACGCGACAGATATACCTTGAAGACTCCAACAACTGCCTCGAACTCACAGATACTGTGGTTGATAACGAGCACCTAAATCTGCACACAAATATGTACAGAAGAGTAGCATGAGTACACCACAATTGGTACCCAGTAAGTGCCGATCCTAAACTCGATCGAGTAGTGACAAGGTCAGGTCAGGCTCACTAGTATATAATAATAAAAGCAAGAGAATAAGTAGTATAATAAGAGACTAGTGTTCAACAAAGGAAAATGCAATGAAATAACAGAACAATACACAGAAATAAACAATAGGGGATCTCCCAAGATACCGTCTCGTAGTCCCAAAAGTAAATATGCAGGGAGAAATCCCGAGGTACTACCTCATAGTCTCAAATGTACAGGGGGATCTCTACGGATACCGCCCCGTAGTCCCAAAGTAAATAAACAACGCATTCAATTTCAGACGATAAGTACAACAAGAGAATCTACGATCTAGAATAGGTACAATTCAGGAAAAGAAGCAGGAAATTTATCGGCATGATGCAAGGAGTTCAATTAAGCAATTAAGGCACATAGACAGGTTATTCTAAGCTAACGGGGTAACTACGCATGCTAGTATGTTCAATTAAGGTAAAAACAGGAAATTACCCAACAAAAATCAAGTTTTTCAACAAATAGCCCGTGTACACACTCGTCACCTCGCGTACACGGTGCTCACATAATAAATTCGGTACCAAATTCTAAGGGGGATTTCCCTCACACAAGGTTAATCAAGCCGCTTACCTCGAATCAAGCTCAATCAATCGATAGCGCTACTCTTCCAACTAATATCCGACTCTGAATGGCCCAAATCTAGCCAAAACCAATTACATACCATAAATATAGCTATAAGAAACTAATCTAGTCAATGAAATCTAAGCTAAAGAGAAAAATTACGAAATTATCCCAAAAAGCCTCCTGGGCCCACGTCTCGAAATCGGGTAAAAGTCACAAAATACGAACACCCATTCACTCACAAGTCTAACCATACAAGAATTACTTGAATCCGACCTCAAATCGCCTTCCAAAACTCGAAATTATAGCCTATGAAGTATCTACCATTTTCCCCCAAATTTCCAACTCAAATCCCTAATTAGAAGACAAAAATGACGATAGATTCATGAAATATAGACCAATCTGAGTTAGAACCACTTACCCCAACTATCTCCTTGAAGAAGCCTCGAAACATTGTCTCCCACCGAGCTCACAAACTCCCAAAATCGAAATGGGAAATCAACCCTCGAAATTCGATTTTCTGCCAAGTAAACTCGCGTTTGCAAGACTCCAACCGCACATGCGGTACCGCACATGCGGTAATTCCACCGCAGGTGCGAAAATCACTTACGAGGGTTGGGTTCGCAGCTACGGTAAGGGGACGCACCTACGGAACACCGTCAGCCTCTATGGTCTTTCTCTGGGCCTGCGATTCCTTAGGTGCATCTGCGGGCATCGCAAATGCGGTACTTCCCTCGCACCTGCGATCCCTGGTCAAGCCTCCAAACTCCATATCTACGCTTGATCTGCCGCGCCTGCGGCCTCCTTATCGCAGGTGTGAAACACCAGAAACACTACAGCAATAGCATAAGTGCAATATTTCATCCGTTAAGCATCTAAAACAAACCCGAGGCCCATGGGACCTCAACCAAATATACCAACCAGTCCTAAAACACCATATGAACTTAGTCGAGCCCTCGAATCATACCAAACAATGCTAAAACACAATTCACCCTCTGATTCAAACTTAAAGAACTTGAAATTTCCAAATTTGGCAACCGATGTCGAACCCTACCAAACCACGTCTGATTGACCCTAAAGTTTTGCACATAAGTCATAATAAACCTTACGGACCTACTCCAACTTCCAGAATTGGAATCTGACCCCGACATCAACAAGTCCACTACCGGTCAGAATCTCCAAAACTTTGATATTTTCCATTTCAAGCCTAAATGAGCTACCGATGTCCAAAACACAATCCGGACACGCCCCTAATTCCAAAATCACCTAACAGAGCTAACGAAATCGACGGAACTCCATTCCGGAGTCATCTTCATACAATTCTGACTACTGCCAAAATCCTAAGACTTAAGCTTCTGTTTAGGGGCTAAGTGTCCCAAAACACTGCAAAACAATGACCAACACCTCCCGACAAGACATATAAGAAGAACAAGACATGGGGAAAATAGTAGGAAAAGGATCGAGGCTATAACTCTCAAAATGACCGGCCGGGTCTTTACAGATTCTGAGCCCAGGAATAGTTTCCTATGGTGATTTACGACTTGCACGCAAAATTTGGTGTCTTCCCGAGCAGTTAAAGTATGATTCGGCGCGTTCGGAGTAAGTTGGAAGAATTTGAAATTCATAAGTTGAATCTATTTGGTTTTGGGTTGTGATCTTTAGTTTTGATGTTTTTTTCCGTGTTCCGAGAGTGCGAGCTAGTCCGTTTTTACAAACTTGTTGGTATGTTTGGTCGAGGCCTCAGGGCCCCCGTATAGGATTTGGAGGGTCGACAGGGCTTATTTTCTCTTTAGAGAGGAGTTGCTGGTTCATGTCATCTGGTGCATTCGCACCTGCGGTAGAACAGCTGCAGAAGCGGTATCACAGACGCGTTTCCTTGCTAGCAGAAGCCGAAAGAGGAGGGGTCAGTGAGCTCCAGAGAAACGAAGCATTTTCTGCAGAAGTGAACTTGCTTATGTGGTGGAGGGGTCCGCTGATGCAGAGGGAGGCAGCCTGGCCATGGTCGCATATGCACGTGGCGAGCCATAGGAGCGGGCTTACAGATGTGGGACTTGGCCGCAAATATGAGGGGTCAGTGGTCGAGCATGTTCCGCAGAAGTGGACAGTTGACCGCAGAAGCGGTTTCACAGAAGCGGAGGTCCTCCCGTAAGTGCGGAAATACTGTTGGGCAGAAGGGTTGAATTTAAGTCGAGATTTAGGCTTATTTCTTCATTTCTCTCACTTGTTGGTCGATTATAGATCTCTTTGAAGGGGGATTTTCACCTAGCTATTGAAGGTAAGTAATTCCTACTTGTAATGTCCAGCTATTAATTATGCTTATGTCCGTGTAGCTTAGGACCCAAATCATGAAATACTTGTAATGTTTGCACCCTGTTTGTTAATTAAAGTGCCTAAATTATATTGGAACTTGATAGAGGAATTGTAAAAGACCGTCTTCCACTTACTTGAGTTTTGTAGAGATACTTGACGTTAATAGTAATTGTGCTTCTTTGTGTATTAACATCGTAATAGATTTTAAACCGAATGTTTATAAAGTATCATTTCTTCTTGTGGACTAGGTTGAACGCCTCGGCAGTAGAATAGATGCATCTATGATTCGTGCCGCTTGACCCTCGATAGCGTACGTACTATTCTGGATCGGTTCGTACTACCTCGGCATGATCGTGCGTGATAATACTCCGGGCTTAATTATATTTGATATTATTATATGGCTTGAAAGATTAAAATTATATATGACAGAAACTGACTTGGGATTTACCATTAGTGAAAGAATTATTTATTTCCCGCTTGTTATTGAGTTATTATTATTATTTACATAACACATGCTTATTTAGAATTTCTATATTTTTATTGTTAGCCCATAGTAAGTGTCGATGTCGACCCTTCGTCACTACTTCTTCGAGGTTAGACTAAATACTTATTGGGTACATGTTGTTTATGTACCCCACGCTACACTTCTGCACTAAATCGTGCAGGATCTGAGGCAGGTGCATCTGGCAGTCATACCGGCGCGCACCCCCATTACCCTGAGGCCTAGTGGTGATTTGCTTCCTAAGCCATTCCGCAGCACCTAGAGCCTCTCTTTTGCACTTATTTTCTGTCTAATTTTATTTCGGATAGTAGTTAGAGTTTTTAATATTCTACTAGTTGCTCATACACTTGTGACACCAGGTCTTGGCGCACATACTAGTAGACTTTATGGTTTTCGAGTATTTATATCACTATGATTGCCTTCGTTTTATTTATTAAATTTTTACTCCTTAACTTTTTAATAAATGGAATTTAATTACTTGGAAACTTATAAAAAATAGAAATCACATGGTTAGTTCATCGTTGGCTTGCCTAGCAACGACGTTGGGTGCCACACGGCCTATAGGAGAAATTGGGTCGTGACAATACGGTATCAGAGCACTAGGTTCACATAGGTCTCTCAAGTTACGAGCAGATCTAATAGAGTATTGTGGATCGTCGTGGAGACCTTTGTACTTATCTTCGAGAGGCCATAGGGTGTTAGGAAACCATTCTTTCGTCATCTCCTATCATGCAATTTATGTTGTGCTAAGTATCTCTCTCTTATTCTCTCATAAATGATGAGAACACGCGCGGCAGATGTACCCGATCATGGAGGGGTTGCTCCCCTAGTTGCTAGAGGCCAAGGCAAAGGCCGACGGTGGGCTTTGACTCGTGGTAAAGGATAAGGACATCCCCGATTTTCCCCAGTTGTGCCACCAGTGGATCCAGTGAAGGATCCAATTATTGAGAAGCAGGGCGAGTTGCTTGTAGCAGAGCCAGCCCCGGTGGATTTCATGTCCGCACCGGGATTACAAGAGGTTATGGCCAGTATGATTCATCGATTATATGACTCAGGTTGGTTTATTTCCAGTGGACCCAGCCACATCTCAGGTGGGAGGGGGAGCACAGAACCGCTCAGGCTCCAAGGCATCCAACTGCCGTATATCAGACCCTGGACGCACTACCCGTGGGCGGAGTTCAGCCAGAGACCAGCTGCGGCCGGCAAGCCGTAGAAGCTATTGGACATATGGACCAGGCTACATCCTCCTTCTTTATAGGTGAGCGACATGAGGACCCCCAGGACTTTATTGATCGGTGCAGAGATAGACTGCACAACATGAGGATATTGGAGTCCCACAGGGTGGACTTTACCACCTTTCAGCTGGAGGGCAGGGCCCGTAGATGGTGGCAGTCTTATCTTTTTGGCAAACTAGCATGTTCTCCTCCCATGACTTGGGACCATCTCAACGCCTCTTTCTGGACAAATATATTCCCCCCTCTCAGAGGGAAGAGTTTCGGTTTCAGTTCGAGCAGCTCCAGCAGGGTCAGATGTCGGTGACCGACTATGAGGCTAGATTCTCTAAGTTGTCTCGCCATGCACTTATGATTGATGTTTTATATGTCAATACCACACAAGAGGGGGGTGATTTGTGTGGTGTCCAATTTTCGAGTGTTGTCATTATAGAAGGACATGGTTCTTCTATGTGTTCCAACTCGTACTGTTGCGGAATAATAAATG
>ML502758.1:46726-63617 GCA_005239535.1 Nicotiana rustica
ATAAGGAGAAGGACTCCTTATTCAGTAAGAACAGAATCAAAGATAAGGAAGGATTTGAGGAGTTGATATTGACTAGAACTCTTCCACCAAGGAAGAGTAGCATTAGAACTCTAGTAAATCTCTCGTCTACTAATCCTATATATTGCAGATTGTTCTTATTGTACATGTACGCACAAAAGCAGAAGTTAAGCAAGAATTGAGAGCAAAATTAGCAAGGCAATGTTGCAAGCAGATCGTGTGAGATTTAAGTGTGCGACTCTGAAGCTACTTGAACCAGCTAGAAGAACCAGTTCCAACTGTTGTCTTTTAGTCTAGTTTACTTGTAGTAGGTGATTTCAACTTGTACCTTTTCAGCTTTATCTAGAAGCGTCTGTAATAGGTACTATGGGTTTCAAGTTATAGCTAACTTGGAATTTGTCGCAAATAGATAGAGGCTAGTTTGTCACAAAGGGATTAGAGATAATCCTAGGTTTACAAAAGAGTTTTTGTAAATGTTATTTGGTTCACTGATTTAGTAAAGAGTTTGGTAAAATCCTACTGGGAAGTAGGTCATGGTTTTTTCACCTTTTGAGTTAGGTGTTTTCCACGTAAAAGTCTTTGTGTTCCTTATTTTTTGTATTTATTATTCCGCAAACAGTAGAGGTTGGAACACATAGAAGAACATGATCCTTCTATAACTAGTGCATGCGAAAATCGGACACCACACAAATCACCCTCCCTCTTATGTGGTATTGACGTTTAGAACATCAGATATTACCATCCTTTATCATATGGGCAAGGCGAATGTGGTTGTGGATTCCTTGAGCAGAAAGGCGGAGGGTATGGGTAGTTTGGCATTCATTTCAGCGGAGGAAGAAGGGCAAGTTGAGCCCAAGGTTTTATAGGTAAGTTTGAGGTGTTGAGACAAGTTGGGGATGTTGTTTATGAACTTACTTTGCCTCCCAGTCTATCGGGAGTTCATTCGGTCTTCCATGTGTCTATGCTCCGGAGGTACGTCGCATGTGTTAGACTACAACACGGTTCAACTAGATGAGAGCCTGGGTTATGAGGAGGATCTAGTTGCCATTGTTGACAGGCATGTTGTCCAGTTAAGGTCCAAGAAGATTTCTGCGGTAAAAGTTCAGTGAAGAGACCAACCAGTCAAGGAGGCGACTTGGAAGGCCCAGGAGGACATGTGGAGCAGATATCCACACGTAGTCGGCACTACAGGTATGATCCTAGACCTGTTAGAGGACGAACATTTGTTTAAGAGGTAGCGAATGTAACGATCCAATCGGTCATTTTACTTTCCAGATACCCGTTCCCCTAAATAAGAATCCTCGTATGTGCTTCACTATTTTATAACTTGCGAGATGGTTAATTTAGATTTGGAGGAGTTTGGGTTGAAATCGGAACACTTATTTCCTTGTTATTGGCTTAAAGGAGTCAAGTTTGACTTGGGTCAACATTTCTAGTAAACGACCTCGAAATCGGCATTTGACGGTCCCAATAGGTTAGTATGATGATTTCAGACTTGGGCTTGTGTTCGGATAGGGTCTTGGTGACCCTGGAGCGTTTTGACGCTTAAAGTTGAAAGTTGGTTTATTGAAGGTTTTAAAGTTCTTTAAATTTGGTTGGAGTACGTTTAGGTGTTATCGAGGTCTGTTTGAGATTCCGAGTCGGGAATAGCTCAGTATGGTGATTTAAGACTTGCACGCAAAATTTAGTGTCATTCTGAGTAGTTAAAGTATGATTCGGCGCGTTCGAAGTAAGTTGGAAGAATTTGAAATTCATAAGTTGAATCTATTTGGTTTTGGGTTGTGATCTTTAGTTTTGATGTTGTTTTCCGCGTTCCGAGAGTGCGAGCGATTCCGTTTTATGTTTACGAACTTGTTGGTATGTTTGGTCGAGGCCTCGGGGCCCTCGTATAGGATTCGAAAGGTCGACGGGGCTTGTTTGCTCTTTGGAGAGTAGTTGCTGGTGCCTGTCATCTGGTGCGTTTGCACCTGCGGTGGAATGGCCGCAGAAGAGGCATCGCAGATGAGTCGCCTTGCTTGCAAAAGCGGAAAGAGGAAGGTCAGAGCGCTCCATAGAAGCGAAGCATTTTCCGTAGAAGCGAACTCGCTTCTGCGGTAGAGGGGTCCACAGATGCGGAAGGAGGCAGCCTGGCCATGGTCGCAGATGCGCGAGGCGAGCCGCAGAAGCGGGCTCCCAGATGTGGGACTTTGACGCAGATACGATGGGTCAATGGTCGAGCGTGTTCCGCAGAAGTGGACAGTTTACTGCAGAAACGGTCCGGCAGAAGCGGAGGTCCTCCCTACCGCTGAGCAGAATGGTTGCATTTAAGTCGAGATTTAGGCTCATTTCTTCATTTCTCATTTGTTGGTCGAATATAGAGCTCTTTGAAGAAGGATTTTCACCTAGCTATTGAAGGTAAGTAATTCCTACCCAATATAAGTTAAATACATTGATTATGGGTAGATTCTAACATGTAAAATTGTGAGAATTTTGGGTTTAGACGAAAAAATTGGATTTCTGATAAAAATGGGATTTAACCACAAATATGATAATGGAATTGGGTAAAGAAATTGTATTTGAGTTCGTAGGGTTATGAGTAATGATTATCTTCAAAAAAATTCGGAATCAGGGTACATGACCCCGGGGTGAATTCTAGTAATTTTCCAATTTGGGTTGGGTAATTACTCTAATAGTTAAATTATGAGCTTTTGAACATGTATTGATTAATTTATATAACTTTTGACTAGTTTCGGATTGTTCGGCAACGAGTTGAGACTTTAGAACGAATTTGTGGGCCGGAAAGTGAGACTTGAGACGAGGTAAGTCTCTTGCCTAACCTTGTAAGAGGAAATTTACCCATAGATAATTTAAATTACTATTTGCTTCTTATTGTGGGGGCTATGTACGCACGAGGTGACGAGAGTCCGTACGTAACTACTAATTATAATTATGTCCGGGTAGCTTAGGACCCAAATCATGAAATATTTGTAATGTTTGTACCCTATTTTTTAATTAAAGTGCCTAAATTATATTGGAACTTGATAGAGGA
This sequence comes from Nicotiana rustica, assembly GCA_005239535.1. Classification (NCBI taxonomy): domain Eukaryota; kingdom Viridiplantae; phylum Streptophyta; class Magnoliopsida; order Solanales; family Solanaceae; genus Nicotiana; species Nicotiana rustica. The sequence goes on from ML502758.1 coordinate 49,773, forward strand.
ATTGTAAAAGACCGGCTTCCACTTACTTGAGTTTTGCGCGAGATACTTACCGTTAATAGAAATTGTGATTCTTTATGTATTAGCCTCGTAATAGCTTTTAGACCGGATGTTTATAAAGTATCATGTCTTCCTGTGGAACGGGCCTAACGCCTCGACAGTAGAATAGATGCATCTATGATTCGTGTCGCTCGACCCTCAGCATTGTACACATTACTATGGAACGGGTCGTACGCCCTCAGCATAATCGTGCGTGATAATACTCGGAGCTTAATTATATTTGATATTATTTTATGGCTTGAGAGTTTAAAATTATATATGATTGAAACTGATTTTGGGATTTACCATTAGTGAAAGAATTATTTATTTCCCGCTTGTTATTGAGTTATTATTATTATTTACATAACTCATGCTTATTTAGAGTTTCTATATTTTTATTGTTAGACCATAGTAAGTGTCGATATCGACCCCTCGTCACTACTTCTTCGAGGTTCGACTAGATACTTACTGGGTACATGGTGTTTATATACTCACACTACACATTCTGCACTAACCGTTAAGGGTGGGCATCGGTCGGTTCGGTTCGATTTTGAACATTATCGGTTTTGCCTATCGGTTATCGGTTTATAAATATCATAACCCGATAACCAAACCGATAAGATAGTGGTTATCGGTTATCAGTTATCGATCATTATCGGTTCGGTTATCGGTTTACCCGATAAGATAAAACAACTAGAAAAGATTTGAAATATCTAAAACTAAGAAATCAAACTGCCAGAACTTTGTTGTATTAAATACTGTAGTTGGTCACTTGGTCTGTCAAGTAAAGATCTTATAACAGGCATCATAGTAGGCACTTTTATACACATTTAACGAGCCTCAAATTGTGGTTTGTAACATTCACTGCTTTTTACTAGTAATTTGGGCCTGAACATTCATAAACAAGTAAATAAAAGAAGAAAAGTCACCACAAGCGCAATGAAAGTTTGTGGAGTACAAAATCAGAATGTAAATTTACAGTCTTCACAATTCAAGAAACAAAAGTACTACTACTTGCAACTAAACTTCAATAACCAAGCACAGAAAAGAACTCTCAAAGTCATTCGATACTAATTTGGACATCTATTGACTACAGCCTGGAGTACGGTACTTGCGGGCTGCGGCGAAAATAATTGAGAGTTTGAAACTAGCGGACAACTGAACTACTGAATAGGGAATTATGGAAATAAAACCCTAGTATATACTTAAGGGTAAATTAGTAAATTAGTTCATTCTTATTGGGTTATCGATTTTTATCCAATAACAAAATTGCAAACCGAGCCCGAACCGATAACCCAATAAATTTTTTTTTTTACCCCGTTACCGAACCGTTAACCCGATAACCCAATAAAGAATTAACGGTTCGGGTTATCGGTTTTACCCGATATATGCCCACCCCTACTAACCGTGTAGGATCTGAGGCAAGTGCATTTGGCAGTCATACCGGCGCGCACCCCCGTTACCCTGAGGCCTAGTGGTGAGCTGCTTCCTAAGCCGTTATGCAGCACCTAGAGTCTCTCTTTTGCACTTATTTTCTTATTAGAGTTTTGTATATTCTACTACTTGCTCATACACTTGTGACACCAGGTCTTGGCGCACATACTAGTAGACTTTATAGTTTTGGAGTATTTATATCACTATGATTGCCACTCAGTTGCCTTCGTTTTATTTATCAAATTTTCTACTCCTTAATTTCTTAATAAATGGAATTTAATTACTTGAAAACTTATTAAAAAGAGAAATTACATGGTTAGTTCACTGTTAGCTTGCCTAGTCGTGATGTTGGGCACCATCATAGCCTATAGGAGATATTGGGCTGTAACACTAGTAATTTGTTTTTGATGATTTGACATGATAGGTCTGGGTAAAAGATGATGGTGTTCTATCCTTAAAGTACTTTGGTTCCAATAGACTCAGCTTCAAAATGAAATATCAAGTTAAGTTCAAGAGGTCGGTCGTCGATGCATTTGGTCTTCCTCCAAAAATATTGATCCAAATATATCATTTTCATAGTCACATGACGATGACGATGAACCAATGCTCAATCAAAAGATTTTCAAAAAGGTTAAAAAAGAACCAAAAAGCATATGAGGAACTGAAGCTTTTGGATATTGGGCATGAATAGCTTTGTTATCCCACCTCTCAATAAGTTGTAGGCTTGTAGCTCTTCATTGATATCTTTGCTTGGCACCTCCGTGGACATGTATAAAAGTGTATTCAGAAGGTTTTAGTGCTTTTTTAGCCAATCGGACAAATAACCCTTTATTCAGTGTTATCATTTCTTATGTTGTCGAACCTAAGGTGGGACTCAAAGGCACAATATTTCCATATAATGTTATTGGTATCTACTTGATTTCACTTAATTAGGTATTTTTGTTCCACATAGCCTCCAGTCGCACTTCTTTATTTCAACCATCCTATTTTCAGCAACATCTTTATCCACTATGCATTCTCCTAACAACTAAATGCATCTATTATAGTAATTGTTCACATTTATACACCCCAAAATAGTGCAATCTAACTTCACCTTCATCTCTCTTATGGGGAATAAAATTGTCATATATACATATTGTATCTTACATCTACTTATTCCAAAATCTTTGTTCGCTCGAGTGCTTCTCCACAATTCCTCCTCGCTAATTTCTTTAGTTACAATATCACCTGCAAATAGCATACACATTAGAATCTCATCATGAATATTACTAGTCAGCTACTAATCTATAACTTATTAACTATGGTAAACAAGTAAAGGCTCAAAGCAACGAGCGAACTAATGGCTACGGTTATTCGCAATTTTCTTTTTCTTTTCTTTTCTTTTCTTTTCTTTTTTTTTTTTTTTTTTGAATACCCTGAGCAATGTCTTGCAGCTGTGCTATTTCATACCTGAGTGCTCACGAATTTGAAAACGCAGCTTGAATCCTTTTGCAGTCGACCAAATAAGTGAAACCATAAGCTAAGTTCTTCAGTGTAGCATCATGCAATTCTGCTGAGGAAGTAGCAGTAGCATCTGTGGAGAAGAAGACTCTGAACCCTCTCACAAATGCCTCTCTGGCTGTTGTCTCACAGCATAAGTTGGTCATTACTCCACTCACTATTACCTCCTTTATCCCCATCTCCAACAGTTTCTCCTCTAGGTTTGTATCTGAAAATGTTTGTCTATAGCAATTAGTAAGCATTACTATAGTTTCAGGAACAAAATAAAGAGATTTTTAAGGATACGTTCTCGATAATAACTTTTCTTATAACCAAGAAACCTCTTAGGATCAACGGGGCACGGTTCGAAATTCGCTGGATAACGAGCATGTCCCTTTACCCTTCTTCACTTAAATTCCATGTTTTTGTCTGCAGCCAGATTTGAACGTATTGCGCTCTCACCACGAGACTAATCCCGGGGTTGTTCTTCATATTAACCTTCTGTGAGGGAAGTAGGGAGTGGGGTGAAAGTGGTCGCGCCACTTGAAGCAGCCCCAATCTTGCATGTTTCGTGTTCTTTTTTATAAATAAAAATGATACATGTTATCTTCTACCAACAGAGTACAGAAGTATTACATTGAATACATATACGTAACTTGAAGTTAAAGCAGAATGACTGTTAATTAGCTGATAGGAAAAGTGTGTATAATTGCTCAACACGAATCCAGTAGATTAATTTTTGTCCATGACACATAATTTTGGTTACATTGATAAGTTCCATACTATAATAATAACCATAATAAATACAGTAAATTTTTAATTTCCTTTCGGTTCATCACCCGTGACAAATGGTTAAAAAAGGAAAAATACATAACAAAAAAGTTATTCAATGACCATACAACTCTCTTTAATTTAATAGAGATTTTATTCATTAAAATTCAGATAATATTATTGAAAACGATAGGATAAAATTTAAAATAAAACAAGTATTTCAAGAGTAATAAATATATATCTTGTATTATATTACAAAAAGAAAATAATAGACCAAAATATTAAACAAATTAATATGCTAATAAAAATTTATATTAACAAGTAATTATATTAAATATTGGATAATATAATTAAGAAAAATACATAACAAAAAAGTAATTCGATGACTATATAAGTCCCTTTAATTTAATAGAGATTTTGTTCATTAAAATTCAGATAATATTATTGACAACGACATAATAAAATTTAAAATAAAAAATATTTCAAGATTAATAAAATGTATATATCTTCTCTTATATTACAAAAAGAAAGCGAGCAAACAAAAATATTAAACAAAGTAATATGCTAATTAAAATTTCTATTAACATATAAAAATACTAAACATTGGATAATGGAATAAAGAAAAATATAGAACAAAAAAGTTACTCAATGACTATACAAGTCTCTTTAATTTAATAGTAATTCTATTATTGAATATATCATAAAATAAGATGATAATTAAAATTTATTAAAACAATACGATCTCATATGTTCAAACAAGCTCGATCATAAGTTAATTTAATTTAATTTAGTTTAATTAATATTTTAATTATTTATACGACTACTAGTTTATTATTTGTAGAAACACAAAATTAGTAGCGGAAGATAAGCTGAAACGGAAGGGATAGGAAATTACCTTTGAAGGCACTATAAGTGTGCTTTTCCACCACCAAGTCACCATCTCTGCAGTCCAACTCCGGTATCGGTATGAGTTCAGCTTCAACGGTGCCATCTCTGATGACTTCTCCATTCCACCACTCGTAGAGCATGCCGTAGTCATCCGGTGACTTGTGACGGTGGCGCGTGAATATCACAGGCACGGAAGCCTGTCGGCAGAGGTCGATGGTGGTGTTGATAGCGGGGAGAATAGGCTTGGCCATGGAGTAGAAGTAGTTCTGCATATCTATCACTAAAAGAACCGCAGATTTCGGGTCTGGATTTCGCTTTCGGGTTTCATATTTCCTGTATGATGAGGAAGCCATGGATAAAGATGAATAGAGATGATCTGTTTATAAGTAGGCACGTAAATTCCAGGACCTTCCACCTGTTACTAGTCGTTTTCTATCACAACAGTAGGAGTAAAATTTGGACTTTGTGATTGTCACCACTCACCACACTAGTAGGACCTTATCCCTGGGATAAATACTATTTGGCGAAAAGTCAAAAGTGCTTATTTTAGAAAATTGACGTGTTTGACCAAATTTTTAGGATAATAGTCAATAAAATTTGCGTACACCAACTTCTCAAAACCTTACTTATGATATTATATCGAGTTTATTGTTATTGTAATGGATAAATTTAGCGAATTAGTGTTTAACTCATACAAATGGTCAAGCAAAAGGAAATACTAGCATTTATACGTTCTTGCTCAAGGGGAAAAGAAATGTTAATCATGAATCCTTTGATTTCGTGCATCTTCTTTACACAAGAGATTACTGTAGTACTCTAGACGATGAAGTAAATGGAATGACTTCCTTTTGCAGGGAAGCTCCATGCTAACAAGGTCAATGGCGCTATTACACTACTTCAAATAGCTTTGTGTCTTTCATGGAATGTACTAATTGTTTAACGTCGTAACCAACCCCGAATGTTGATAACCAATACTCCCAACACTTCCCTTGGAAAAAAACCTACTATGCACGTAATATAATACTAGAAATGTGACAACTAATGGGAAAATGAAAAGGATCCAACAGACGGGCAGATTATTAGCCATTTGGTAAAAAATTGCTACAGCAATACAAAAGGAGCAAGGTTAGGAAATAACACAGCTTTGGATTGTGAGTTTGCTTTGGTCCTAAAACATGCTGTCAAAAATACATTGCATTACTGCAACATACTGTCATAACATGAAAATTAGGACCTAATAACAGTGAAAATTCTGAAATGTCTACATTATAAACCTTTCCGCAGTTTCTTCTCGGTTCCTGGATAAACAAGTATATCCATTTAATTCTCTTCGTTATTATCTTCCATGGGTAATGGTGGATAACCGGACATCATTTAGCATGTCCACGAACAAGCAAACAAAAAAGTTACCAAATGAAAATGCCATGCCACAGGCCTACACAAGACCCCTCTGTTTGAACACATCGAGCATTGAGGCTCCAATTTTTGCAGGAGATTCACACACTGTAACACCAGCTTCCTTTAGTGCCTTGATTTTGTCTTGGGCTGTTCCCTTTCCCCCAGATACAATAGCTGCACTTCCAGAAATATCAGAATTAAACAATTACTCAAGGCATGACAGCAGGAAATACAACACATCTTTTTATAGCTCATGCAATTTCGATAATGCAGCAAAGCAAACTCACAATAAAACAGAATAACACAGCAGAAAAGCAGCCATACCCGTTCCTACCAAATTTCAAGAAAAGATAGGAAAAAGACTAGCTTGAATGGACTGAGAAAAAGAGAACAGGGCCAGGATGTGCAATAGTATACCTAGTACTTCCGAATATCAATAACCAGTAGATTGTTCTCACAAGTATCGATAACAAACAGTTTAGATCTATTTTTTATTTTTTTTCCCATTATTTTTTGGTTTAAGGGGGCATGCGAATGGAAGGCACAGTTCAGAATTAACATAAAATCAACCCATTATACAATTTTGACCAATGAGGAATTCTCCCATAAGACTGTTTTGTATGTAACCAAAATCAAATTTAATCAGTTCCCAGATCAATTTAAGTATCAATATCGAAGGTTACAGAGTCAAAATATTTAATACATGCAAGTTGTTGGCCAATACAGTACCTCCAGCATGACCCATTCGCCGTCCAGGAGGAGCTGTCAATCCAGCAATAAAAGCAACTACAGGCTTTTGAGTTCCACTTTCCTGTTTCAGGAGCAAAATACATAAAACCGCACAAATCGTACAGCTTAAAATGCTATTAAACTCAGAGACATGCAAGAACTGGATGTTAAGACATTCTAGCATAATAATCAGCCAAAGATTCTGAACATCCTATCTAAAATATGAGAAGCTAAAAGAGTATCTTCTCCTAATGCTCCAGCAGCCACATCGTTAACTTTCTCGTAATTCTAATACAGGGAATGATAGAGCAGTGCATAAAGATGCAGGATGGTTTGATCTCTGTTAGACAATCTAGGGCAAATTATGGGTGTAGAGGATATAACCACACGCTTATACATGGAAAGGAAATCAAAATGATGAACCAAGAAAAGTTATTCAACAAAAGCGCCAGTCAAAGAAGGCACAAATACATCTGGTCTTAAGAATGTTCTCTTTGCACAGGTTGAATCCAAAAACATAATGGTGTGGAGATTTAGAATTCACTCTGAAGGTACTTTAGGCCTTACAAAAAGCACAATAAAAAGGAAGCAGATAGGAACGTGGAGATTCCAATCGGAAGTAAGACGGCAAATCTTCAGTCACAAGAGAAATAAATTCACTGGTAAGGTATTCCAAGTTGTGTAAGGGACACCTAAAACGAGGGGATATTTTTATTTAAACCACAGTTGAAAAGATAATAGAAAGAAGTGTGTACTATTGGTGTATGGCAACGTGTTACATCTCTGGTATGGTTGTCGGACTAAGACGAGATCAAGAAGCATGATCAAGAGGTAGAGTTCTTTTACTTCTTTTACCTTGACAGCTGGTAAAGCAAGAACATCCCCTGCCGGAAGGAATTTTGTACCTATTGGAACAAATACCATCTTGTCTAGTTTCTTATATTAACATTGAATGTTACCAGGCGGGATGCACCCTCGACATGGATATGATTTCTGGTATTTTTTCTTCAGATGTCTCTTCTTTTGAAATAAAATTTAGAGATTGAATAGCTTGAATATGAGTGATATAGTTTACTCCTACTATTCCTGAGACTTAAGTGGCATAGAAATATTTCTGAAGAAAAAAGAACCGCATTTACATATACTACCTAAATCTGACAAAATTCTGAAATGCTGATGAACCAATCATCACTAAAAATTATTTCAGCGAACTTCAGTGGAGATGAAGTATAAACACTATACTGCATACCTTGAATGATATAGTTCCTTAATACCAAATACATCTCATTAAAATTTTATAGTGCTGGATTTGAAGGAAAACCTTGGTACTTAACGTAAGAAAACTGCTACTCTTGACAGTATGGCAGTAACAACTTGGCACTCATAAATATGGCTAGGACTCTATCAAAAATAACTTTCCAAACCAAGGCGGACAGAAATTCACATCACCACAGAAGGACTACCATGAAAGAGCATATGATTTATTCCATAAAATGCTGAATGAGCTAGCATATACAACGGTATAATCCTGACATTGGGATACTTTACTCTGACATAAATATTTCAATCATCACGAACCTTTATGAAGGCTGCAGCATCTTCTTCTGCTGTGCCACCAATCTCACCAATAAGAACAATACCTGTCATACAACGGGCACGTTTAATTAGATTGAATGATCCTAATCCCCCTTCAGTATAATGCATAGATCTTCTAACTTCTGTTTATCATCTAATTCTCAGTTCCATACTTTGTCTTTTTTGATAAGTGAGTCATTGTCAGTTCCTTATAAATGGAACAATAGGTTAAAAGAAGCAGAGAAGTCTGGAAAAGTAAAAAACATTCGCAACTCACCAAATTTTAATTAAGAAAAGATAGTAAAGTAAATGAAAAGTAATCCTAAGGTCTAACAACATTATGGAGAAAAAGTACCATTTCTAGAGAAAATAAATGTGATAAGGGACTACAAAAATTCTTTCCCTGGGTTGGGCGATTGGTAAGGTAAATAGTAAGAAAAATTTCTTCTTCGCATAAAAGCCCTTTAGCAAATTTGCCCCACAAATTCTTGTTGCTTACCGTACACTATTGCACTCTGGTTGTAACAGAAGTTAAGTTTAATTAAGAAATCTGGTAATTCTGGAAAATATTAGTAACTATCTTATTTAGACATCTACTCTCTGCTAAGATATGCATATAACACTACCACACAGAAGAAAAACATGTCATCCTGGCCATCATCTATAATAAACTTAGATTAATTAATCCTTCAATAAGGTTTACCTTCTGTCTGTGGATCAGCAACAAATTTCTCTAAGCAATCAACAAAGTTTGTACCATTGAAAGGATCCCCACCAATCCCTACACAGGTTGATTGCCCAAGGCCAACAGCAGTTGTTTGAAAAACCTGAAAAACAAATATCAAAAAGAATAGTTCAGAAAAAAAATGCTTATAAAAGAAGAGCATATATATAGTAGATTACCACTCCCCAGGAAGATCAGATGGTTCCCTATACCATTTTCTAAGAGAAAATGTCCAAATTATATCACACGCAGGGACTAGACTTTTTGAAAAGGGATCTTTTTGACTTCTTTAGGTACCGCTTCCTACATTTTGTTATCCCTTTATCTTCCCAACATTCACAATGACAGGGCGCATTTACACAGAGAATTGAATGATGAGAACCTTAAATCTCATCAATGAGAAGACCATAGAAAACAAACAGATTGACCTGTATTTGGTTAACATGCAATAACCAATTTTTTTTTTTTGTTTATAAAGCATGCAATAACAGCATTATTCATTTAGAAAATTTATTTCAAGGACCGGTGACTTCCTAGATATAGCAAGTCCTATTAAGTATTAACATTCCAACACCTAAATGTTTAGTGAATAACATGGTCAAAGGGAAAAGGCACAGAAATGCATCAAGATTGCTGGACTTTATAAGCAAAGCGCCAAAGTTCGTGCACTTTCAGATGCAGATTGAAAAAATAAAAAATGAGAAAAAAATATATGTAAAACAAGAAAAATAATTACAAATACAAGCACTAATTATATGGACAAAAGAATTGAGAAAAGCTGCAATGTGAAATTTATGACGTAAAGACAATATCACCCTTTAAATTTAAACATTCAGATGCAAAGATACAGCTTTAATTTTTAATTTAGATTCAATGCCTAGACATAACACATTCATTTCTTTATAACCAAGAAATCCATTGTTCCAACTTCGAAACTTCAAGGTTAATGGCATACCCCTCTTAACCTTTTCCATTTAAATACCAAGAGCGTGGTGCACCAGATAGGATTCAAATTTGTGACGTGTGCCTAGCACACACATAAGCTAGGCAAAACACCTTGCCTCCATTGCACCAGATTCTGAGCTTAAGCCCAATTTTAACAATGTTAATATAGACACTTCAAACAATAACAACTATCACTAAATATTAAATGTTTGAGATCATATATGTCAAGAGACTTACTTTTTCCCTTAGAAATAGTTCTAAAAGTAAAAGGGAAAACAAACTCGAAATAAGGTTTTAATTTTTAGCCAATAAATTACTTACAAAATATATACCCTAGGCGTAAATGACACTGCATCTTTTCAGACCACCAAAACATCTTTAGCCAACTACATTTATTGTCCCCTCTAGTGATGGTGTCAAAAATTCAATCACATAGAATTTTTTGCCCCTCTAGTAATGGTGCCAAAAGTGATACTATTTCAATATTGGTTTTTCTTTTACTGCAACAGTTAATGCACCCAACAAACCCCTCCCTCTTTGACAACCATAAAGTGAATCTGAATCCTCTCATTTCTTCTCTTCAAGGCACAGTCTCGCCAGATATACATTCCCAAATAAGCAGCAGAAACAACTCCATCAGGTGTTTAAACAATGACCTATTAGCACAATGTCTTCTAGAAGCGGCAACGAGACTGGGATTTAAGGATCAATAATAGATCATCAAATAAAAATAATGTCCTTTCAAAACATGCTATTCATGTTTCACAAAGTTTGCATTCAGCTAGATTCTTTTAACTTTTTTACCACAACTATGTTCTCTTGGCACCACAAGAATTGCTCATAGATTCCCTACCACTTTCACAGTGACAGTTAGTGTCCCCCGCTCCCCTCTCTGCTTTAAAACCTTTTTTCTTGTGGATAAGGTATATAATTTTATTGATGTGGAAAACGCTCCTGTATACAAGCATGAAGTAAAAAACCTACACACAAAAAATGGCCACTACGGGAAACAACAATCTTTTGTCTAACGAGGACCTCATGTGTACACCAAAAATCACTAAAAACATGAAGCTGTTCCTATACCTTCAAATGTTCGCATATTTCTCGCCTTCAAACCCTACGAGTGAGGGTTTTGGAAAACAGGTAGGATTTTGGAAAAAGGAAATATCTAAGAGATCCTTTAATTTTTTGGAAATATGTCAGAATCTTCTAAGCCTCCAGATCTTTCGCGGCTCATCATGAATATGAGGGGTGCACATAATACGTACAGTTTAAACAAGTTTAATAGACTTACAGAGAATAAATCTTACCGCTTCATATGTCAGCGTACCAGATCGAGAAACAATTCCAATACGTCCTGGTTTGTGAATGTATCCAGGCATAATACCGATTTTGCACTCTCCTGGTTTTATAATACCTGGACAATTCGGACCAATCAGCCGAGTTTTAGATTGCTTCTTGAGAGCTGCTTTTACACGAACCTGTAATTGCATGGGAAACCCAGGCAAAGAAAATAAGCCAGTGAGAGAATAACAGAGTGAAAAGACAAAAGGTACAAGCTCAATTAACAAGCTAATCCCAATTATAACATTTACTGAATCAACCCAAAAACAAAGGATAATAACCCCCAAAAACAATTTATATAACCCCGAAAATAAACTCATTTAAGGGATTATTACTTGCAATCAAAATTAGCTTATTGTAGTTTCCCTTTATTCGTATTTTCTTGTTGAGTCGAGCAGCTGGAAACTAGAGTTTAAACTGTAAAGTTGAGCATTCAGCTCTGAGAGACCCTGTCCAATCTAGTTGTCAAGAATTCATCTTAATGCATTCAATACTTGGGAAATCAGCTTCAAAGCTAATCCAAGTAGTAGTGAAACAAATGTTATAAATGACTTATGGCAAAAACATTCTTTTCTTTTCTAAATGGACACTGAAAGTGATCAAACCCCTTTCACAATTTCATTTTCTGCATGATGAAGAAAAATATTGATATTGCCCCTAATGACTATAATAATACATAAATCAACAAGAACGGCACCAATATGTGACACATAAAATACATAAGAAAAATGACTAAAGCTGAACAAATAAAAAAGGAGGGCGAACAAAAATGTTAATGTGAGATGTTCCTTCCCATATTAACGCAATTTCAGCCCATTTGCGCTTTTTTTGGGATCAATCAGCCCATTTGTGCATCTTAACACATCCATCATGACAAAAAGTTTTAGATTTCAGCCTTGATTGATATTTGTTGTCAATCTTTAAAGTTGCTGCAGTTGTCTAGTTTCGCATTCTTAACCCCTTCTCACGCTTTGCAGATGAACAGTTTAGTTTTGGTCATTGTGTATTTAGTCATCAGAAAAGAAGTTATTCCTGCCTTCTATCTTCCTAAACTTCTTACATTTTGTGCATATAAGGGTCTTTCCTTCCTCAGAGAATTTATTCCTGAACTTCTTCTATGCCTAAACTTATGAGCCAAATAAAAACTTTAGGAAAGAATGATCGAGCATAGACCTAAGGACAGTACGAACCTGATTAAATTCATGCACGATAGATCTATAACAAAGTCTATATTCTTACTAAGAAGATTGATGATATTGTATAGCGAGCTGGCAAAGGAGAAGGACCCACACATTGTGTTCATTAACCTAGAGAAAGCGGATGATAAGGTGCCTTTGGGATGTTGGGAAAAAAGACATACATACTAAAAAAGAAAAAAGTACACATCAAATATATAAATGTCACAAAAAATATGTATGTTATTAGTAGTGTGAGAACAGTGGTCGGAGATACAAATAAGGTTCGCATATCTATGAGTTTACACAAGAGATTGGCATTAGGCCAGTACTTGTTTTCCCTAGTTATGAATGAGCTAAATAACAACAAATAGGATTAAGTCCCATCGTTTATACTATAAATGACAGTTAATGGCTCAATAGATACTATCCCCTCCAACTAGCACTAAAATTCCTTTACACACATTTTCTTTCCGGGCAACCTATTACACACTTTAACTTGAAAAATTCGTAGTTAGGACCCTTTGAACGGTCTAAGACCACATCTTCCTAAGAAATACATTACACGATCAATGCCAGCACGACAAATGCTATTGCATTAAAAGAACACTTCATCACTCCCAAGTCATTAGAGACAATGAATGATGGGCCACTAACTTTAGGTATCGCCCTAAAAGACTCCTAAAAAGCATAGGGCCTAAAGTAAACATACTAACATACTAGGTTATCAAAGAAATATATTAACATGAGACAAACAATTGTAAGTTTTTCAACACAACTTCCTTCTATGTAATATCGAGACAACTTCCTTTCCAAAGAATGAAATGCAAAAAGATAAACTATGTATTACTACATCGCGTTATATTTCACCAAAAAGATTTTGTATGTCTCTAAATCATTGAATTGTATAGCTCCAAATTCTTGTGCAAGGGAAGAGTAGAATGTATTCACCAGCTCTAGTCTCCAGCTATAATTTAAAGACAATTCACTTACCTTTAATCAGAAAAAGAAAAAAAAGGAAGCAGCAGAGTTCCAGTAATGGATTTGTATCTTACCATATCATGCTGAGGAATTCCCTCTGTGATGCAGACAACTAAGTCCAATTCAGCCTCCATGGCCTCCATAATAGCAGCTGCAGCAAATGGTGGAGGAACATAGACCACTGAAGCATTAGCTTTTGTTTCTGCTTTTGCCTCTGCAACAGTATTGAAAACAGGAAGTCCCAAATGTTCTGTACCACCCTTTTTGGGTGTCACTCCACCAACCTATTTAAGCAAAGGAAAGTCAAAATGAGCACTAGAGAACTATCTCTTTCCAAAGTCTCTAAAAAAAAGAGAGTGAGGAGAC
>ML502758.1:73145-102602 GCA_005239535.1 Nicotiana rustica
AGAGGCTTCAAGGTATACCCGCTGGCGTTCGTGGGCCTTGGCGTCTCTTCTATCCCCTTGTCTTCGATTCTGTCTTGTTTTTCCTTTAGTTTCGAAGGCAGACATGTATTTCATTTCAGACTTATATTTAGCACTCTTAGACAGTTCGTGAGTTTGTGACTCCAGGTTTTTGGGAAATTTTGCGTCATTATATTGTGATTGTATTTAATTAGCTTAAACTGTATTTATTCCGCTGATTTAATTTCGAAGCGTTTTAGCTTATTCTGGAAAGTTGAGATTTTTATGCTAGTTTAGCTATATACAGTGGCTTATCTAGCGGGTTCAACGTTAGACGCCATCACGGCCCGATGGTGGGATTTCGGGGCGTGACAATTTGGCTGGAAGTGAGGCAGCCCAACAAAGAGAAAAATTTGTATGGGATACTGAAGAAGCAGCTATTAGAAATGCACAACTCATTTATGAAGAAGAGAGGGGTGGTCACAGGCTTAATCGAAATCAACCCGTGGGTGCAGGCTAATTCAGAAACATAGCTCCCGGTGTTGGGAGACCAGTTGGTGATTACGCTAGACCAGTCTACAACCAAGGTCTGTCAAGTATTCGACCACCTCCAGTTGCAGCGAATAATTCCAAATTAAGGCAAGGGCTGCTCCAAACTCTTCAAAATAGTTGTGTCTTCAGAAAAAGATGAACGAAGATCCAAACAACCATCTAGTGGACTTCGAGGAGATCATGAACACCTTTCAATACAATGGTGTTTCACAAGATGCAGTTTATTTAAGGGCATACTCAAAGATGATGCGAAGCAGTAGATTCGAAACTTGCCTCAGGGGTCAATTAGAACATGGGAGGAGATGACCAAAAAATTCCTTGATAAATATTCTCCTCATCTAAAACGGGCAAGTTTAGAAGAGAAATTCATAACTTATGCCAGAAAGTGACTGAAACTATTTTTTAAACATGGGAGAGGTTTAAGGAGATAGTCAGAAAGTGTCAACATAGTGGAATCAAACTATGGATGCAACTCTAGGATTTTTGGGATAGGTTGACACCGGCCTCACGTAGAACTTTGAGAAATGCAGCTGGAGGCCCTTTGATGAAAAAAACACCAGAGGAGATAGTCTCTATTCTTGATGAATTGTCTGAAGATGCAAATCAATGGCCCTCTAAAAGTTTTGAAAGAAGAAGGGAGAATTGTGTTCACCATGTTGATGCTGACACATCTGTGCAGGTACAACTTGATGCCATGGAGAAAAAGATAAAGAAGTTGACCTTAGCTTCAATACAGAGTGAGAGTCATACAACTTGTGATTGTGTGGAAGAGGGCACCCTACTCATGAGTGTCAGGCTTCAACTGAGGAAGTAAATATTGTGGGAAATTATAACCTTAATGCAATGGGTCAGAGGCACCCCGTTTTTTCATGGAGTTCACCTGGAGGTACTGCGAATTCATGGCAACAAAATAATTCTAGACCCTAGGGACAAGGAGAGCATGTCTTCCAAAATCAGCAGAGACAGTAATTTCATCCTCAACCGCCCATTTAGTCTGGTTTAGAAGATCTCCTGAAGGCCTTTATTCAGAAAACTGATGAGAAGCTCGAAATTCATAGTACAACTATAAGGGAAAATGGAGCAGCTATCAAGGAAATAGGTACTGGTCTTCAAAATATGGAGAGACAAGTGGGACAGATTGCAAAAATATTATCTAAAAGGATCCCAGGTACTCTGACATCTGCTACTGAAAGAAACCCCAAGGAAAAGGTGAATGTTGTGAATCTGTGAAGCGGGAAAGTGTTGAAAGAGCCCCCTCATGTCCAAAAAGATATGATACCTGAAAAAGAAAATGGGGAGCAGCTGAAAAATGAAGTTGATAAGAAAAAAAAAAGGGATGAATCTGAAGAGAGCAAGCACATGCCTGCTTTATCTTTTCCCCAAAAGCTATATAGAGAAAAATTGGACAAACAATTTGAGAGATTTCTGGATATGCTGAAACAAGTTAATGTAAATTTTCCATTCACGGAGGTGCTCTCACAAATGCCAGCTTATGAAAAATTCTTGAAGGAATTCCTGACAAAGAAAAAGCAGATAGAAGAGACCTCAATAGTCAAGCTCACAGAGCATTGCAGTGCAATTTTGCAAAACAAACTCCCACAAAAGTGTGGAGATCTAGAGAGTTTGACTATGCCTTTCTTTTTAGGCTCTATTAAATTTGATAAGTCTTTATGTGATTCTGGTGCATCAATTAATCTCATGCCTTTGTCAATTTACATGAAGCTGGAGAGTGAGAATGGAGAGATAAGGTCAATACCAATATCCTTGCAGTTGGTTAATAAATAACTCTGATACCCGAGGGGATAGTGGAAGAGGTTTTAGTTAGGGTAGATAAGTTTGTCTTTCCTGTAGATTTTATAGTGGTCAATATGGAGGATAATAAGGAGGCCCCTCTTATCTTAGGAAGACCATTCTTAGAAACGGGTAGAGCAATCTTAGACATACACAAGAGAGGACTCATGCTTAGAGTGGGTGAGGAGACTATGACTTTTGAGATGAATCTAGAAACGAGTGAAAGGTGAAGAGTTGAAAAGAGAAGGCTACACTGAGTGAGAAACAAAAGTGTGGGATGTACCCCAAGAAGGCTGAGAAAAAGCTATCTACATGGATGTGTGATTGGTTCGAGTGCGTGGAATGGAGCCCGACTTCGACTCAGACCCCGGATAGATAGTCAAGGAAGTTTTCTTTACCTTATGATTTTTAATTGTGTGTCATGGGGACATGCCACGACTTAAAGTGTGGGGTGGGGGATAATTGTATGTTGTATGTATATGTGTTAGTTTTTGTTGTTTCAGTGGTTACAGATAAAAAAAAAATTGAAAAACCCATTTTTTTGATTTTTTCCGAAGATGGATATCATTCGACGGGTTTCTTGAGGGATTAAAATCGAAAGAAAAAGACAAAATAATTTTCTTTTATTAGGTAGTGTATTAAATCCCCCTTGATTTTTATTTGTGCCGCGGTTCTTTTCCAAGGGTTATGATTGAACCGGATGTAGTTAGTTCTTTGTTTTGTAGAAAAGTAGGAAACCTTGTGTTATGAATTGAATTGAAAGCAATATCTCTTGACTCTATTATGCCTTGAGAATAGTGAGTTCTTTAGATGTGACGCTTAGGCTCAATTTTTTACTCTTGCATAGGTACCTTAAATTATATGATCTTAACTTTGCTTAACTGCTTTGACTAGAGTGTCTTGATGATCCAATCCTGTGTGAGTTATGTGCCATGTGTGTGTGAGGTTTTGTGGTATTCTGTGCATTGCATTTGATGTCTAGAACTTGCCCCGTGTGTTTACAAAGTAAAATAGCAGTTTTATTCAATCTTCGAAGTGATATAGGCATTTCTTTGTTGAGCCAGTTATATGCTTTTACCCACCTAATTGTTATGTATCTTAGTTAACCCCGTTGAGCCTGTATCATGTTTCTTTAGCAACCACATTACAAGTCTTACCTATTTGTTTGAATTGACCAACTATTTGAACCATTTACCTCTCGAGAGCACTTGAATTTGATTATGAACTTTGTAAAAGTGGAAGTGTGGGGTGGTTGGTTTGGCTTTTGAGTGGAACTAATGAAATAAGGAGAAAGGTACACTGTGTTGAAAAAATGTAAGAGTCACTTGAATTGAAAAGGAAAATAAAGAAAGAAAATTTAATTATATGATTGTAAAAAATGTTCTTTGATAGTGGTAACTCTTGATGTATTTGTGCTTAAAGAAATTGAGAGTTAATATTTATTGATATGAAGATGAAGTTATGGTTTGACATAAGTGTGTGGTTGAACAATGAAATGTATGTATTAAAGTTCGTAGGGATGTATAGTCACTCTTATATCCAAATTTATCCTACATATCCCGCAGCCTACATTACAACCAATTAAAGTCCTACTAGATCCTTGACTGAATGAGCTCAATTAGTTGAGTAGTACACTACGGGCAATCTTATGGTTCATCTTTTGTAGCATATAAATGTTATTTATGAGAGTGAGTGAATTCTTCCTATCTTGTGTTCATAATTGTTCTTAAATTTATTGTGTGTGGAACTACTCTCTATTATAGTGATGGCACTTGATTCATAAAGGAAATGCAATGTCGTTGACCTCTATGTTAGAGTAAGTGAGCGGGCTATAGATAATGCGTGATGCTTTTGAGTCAAATTTTGAGGCTGTGATGTTACGCTATTATGCTTAATCTATTTTAAATAATCTAGGTATGATGAGTTAGGAGAGTTGTTTAAAAAGCCGTGTCTATATGAAGTGTAATTTAATTGCTCGAGTATGAGCAATGGTTTATGTGTGGGGTGTTAATGGTAGGCTATAATATCGTGATGTAGTCGCTTATTGCACTCTAATTTACTACACTTTATTTGAGTTTGAGCTTCAATTGCTAGTGTTTTGCACTAATTGCGTATTTTATGCCTTGTAGGAGGATTTCGAGCTATGTAGATGTTATGGAGCTGATTTGAGTGATTTGGAGATTTGAAGTCTCAGTAAAAGCCCAAGGGATTAAATTGGGATCACGTTCGGGGGTCGAAGACCACGTCTGGATGTCAAAATCGAAGCAAAAAACTGGACTTTGAGAAAACAGTGCAACCGCGGCGCGTGGGGCGGCGCCTGGCGCACCGTGCCTGTGTAGAAATCCGGATGCCCATCGGAAACAACTTTCTGGAAATCCCCACTAATTCTCCACATGGCACGTCGCCCCATGCGGCCCGCCTGTGGAATTTTTACAGAGCATTTGTCCTATTTCGCGTATGAGAAGGTGTTTTTTATCTGGGCCCGATCCTACTTGGTATAAATACATAGAAAAATATTATTTTTGGGACTTGGGGACACATCTAAGACCTAAGGGGGCTAAGGAGGAGGTGGAGAAGCGAAATCACAAGGAATTCATCATTCAATCCTCAATCAAGACAAGAGTTTGGATCGTTATATGTTTTTCTTTATATTTATGATGAATTAGTCCATATCTATGGAGCAGTTCTCTTTAAGGATTGATGGATTTGGTATATTGATATTTATTTGTGAATATTAACTCTAGTTCTTACATATTGAATCGTTTTGAGTGATTTAATTATTGCATCTATATTCACATGTTCATGTAATCGAGAGAGGCATAAATTGTGATGCTTTTGCATTATCTTGTTGGTTGAGTTCAATAATTATCCTTAATAATCAAAAGAGGCTAGTTGAATCATTGTTTAAACTAAGTTAGGAGGATAATCGAAGGTGGTTCTCCTAAAGACCAATCCACTACGAATTCGAGCATATCTTTACCGAGCTTAATTTAGTTCATATTGTGAGGTTGAGACTTAATCGAGAAAGGAGTTTCTACTAAAGTTGAACTAATAATTGAGTTGAATTTGAGAGACTCACTTGAATACTAGACGTAAATCCCAGACAATTATCTTGCACCAATCCAATCAACCCTTATTTTCTCCCTTTAATATCTTCTTGCTTACTTTTGTTGCGATCGTCATAATCAATTTGATCTAGATTCTAAGTTAACTTTAGTTTTTAATCACATAATTCTCGATTGTTGATTCTTCTGAATTGCAATCTAGCTATAAACAACAAAATACTGTTTAACTCCAATCCATGTGGAGACAATATTATACTATACTATCTTTGACTAGTGAGCATATTTAGGTGTGTGTTTTAAGCTCGTCAATGTCCATAGATAATGTGCCTCGTTAAAACCTTACTAGGAAGGGAGAGTACACATATCTAGTAATACGCATTGCTTGCCGGCTCATTAAAAGCTTTGCAAGAAAAACCCAATGGGATAAAATCTTAGCTAAAGGGAAGAAGAGTACAACGCGTATTTGCCTCCCCCTAATGGAAACATCAATTTGTTTCTCCGAGATGACGCACTTCAATCATGTATACCAACTTCTCAAATGTTGAGGTTGCTCATGATTCAGAACCATCAAATTATCAAGCGAACAAATTTGTTGAATATCTATTTCACAGTTCGGTGAAGATTGTGTCTAATAAAGAACTTTAATGAAATATATGATTTATCCTGTCTCCTTCAATATATCATTCTTTCAATTGAGATAAGCAACTTCATCGTCTTCACTATTATTGGAATCTTCTCTTCAAAGAAAAGTCACACATTTGTTGTGTATTGAGTCACTTGCTTTATGAGTTGCTAGTATATTGACATGACTTGAATAATTATCAATAGTTGACTGCCTTATGAATAATAATATGGCAGTACCCTCACATAAAAATAGATTGTTTGGCGAACGAACATAAAAAAATGCCTGCATTTGCATAACCAATAAAACCTTGACACTATTTGTTAGAACAAACTAATCTATATCAAGGATTCCCTTGCAATATAATACTAATAGTATTCCAATATCTTCATATAGGAATAGAATTATATCTCGCTAGTATATTGTTATACTCATGTATCTAGCAAGATACATATGCACTAATTGTAATAGACACAAAAATAAATCATGTACGCCATGATTGCTCTAATCCACGTAAGGATTTGCTGAAGCTTTATTTAATAAATTTCCTTGGAACCTTAATATGCTTTAGAACAGTTTACATCCTTCAATGATTTTTATATACGCATATCAAAATTTTCAGGTATTTCCAGACTAAAATCTGAAAGCAACTGCATGAGAACATGTTTCTATATAATCAATGCCATAACATTTACAAAAAATCTTGTTCCACCCTACTTACTCTATACTTTTAGGTGTTGGGACTATCAATCCAATACTTAACGTTTTCCAAGTTAAGTCAATTTTCATTGACCAATAATTTATCTTTATTTCTCTCAAACCTCCCTTAGAGGTGAGTTGTGGTATTTATCCGAGCATACATAAGCACATTATTGTGCATAATCTTTATCATATATATATTTCCACATTCACTTTCAAGAATGAGTCTGCATTTACAATGCTTATCACAAGTCACATTTTCAAGGAATGGGCTATAATCATGTGAGTGTGTCTCGTATTATTAGACCATATTGATACACATTTCCTTCACCTTTGAAGGATTATT
Organism: Nicotiana rustica; assembly: GCA_005239535.1. Classification (NCBI taxonomy): domain Eukaryota; kingdom Viridiplantae; phylum Streptophyta; class Magnoliopsida; order Solanales; family Solanaceae; genus Nicotiana; species Nicotiana rustica. Next base: position 80,218 of record ML502758.1, read on the forward strand.
TTGAGAACCCTTACTGTTCTTATTTTTACAATTACCATAGCGATGACTATTATTATTTTGATCTTTGGTACGCCCACGTTCACTGGTCAACTACTTGTCTTCATTTAGACTTATTATGAACCGCTATCACATTCACTTCAAGAATGGAGCAAATCAAGTGGGACAAGCTTCATACTTTTTATAAATATATTATTTTTCTTTACTCATCATTATATCACCAGTATGGTGCATTGGGCCTTACCCATATAAACGCGTGTAAGTCTATGATGCGTTGGTACTCGAACCCAACTCTTATCATCATGGTGCACCATGACTCAAACCCGATGTCTTACCCTCGTACAATGGCATAATAAGCCAAAGTGGACTCACTCTATAGCCTTTCATGATATATTTTCTAATTATCAGTTATTTTTGCATGAACTTTAGTAAAAGTTCATACAGATATTTTCCACGAACAACCACTTGATCAAATATAAAGGGAATAGAACTATCTTAGTCATACAAAATTTATTTTGACCAAACATAAATTCAAATTCTTATTATTTTTTAAGATTAATTAGAAACCTTCTCAATAGTTAACAGTCATAATCTTGGCTTGCAAACTGTCGGAGCAGTACATATGGGAGATGATGTCAAGGCATCGGAATATGCTCTTGTTTGTCACTCGAAAGTAGAGGTATTCCATATGTATACATATGCACAAATGAAACTAAATTATTAAGTAACACAAATTAAACCAAGTCTTAGATATTAACGTAAGTTAATTGCAGAATTCACGGCAATCAAAAAATGATACTCCATGTATAATAGAAGCATACATAATATTGATATGGCATACGAAATGCCCAGATTTCCATATATAGGCTCAACCAAATTTATTCAAGGTTGTCGACCATTCATAATTCCATCATCAAATAAGTTATCTTCCCACTTGATTAGAGCTTCCTGCTAATAACATATTAAGGAATTAAGGTCAAAGTAACAATATAAATATAATGACCCGATCAGTCATTTTGAGCATTTGCACTTTACTCGGTAGTTTGAGGATATGAGTAGCTCCGTATGATGTATTATGACTTGTATGAATCATCGATTTTAGTTTCAGGTTATTGGGAATCGATTTGTAATAATGAACCTCATGATTGAAGCTTTAAGTTGGAAGAATTGACCAAGTTTGACTTTTGAGTATTTGACCTTAGATCGAAGTTTTGATGGTTCCTTTAGGTCCGGATGGTGATTTTAGATTTTGCCCGGATTTGCATTTGTATATTTCTAGAAGGTTTTAGCATTTTTGAAGGTTAGGAATGTTCATAAGTATAATCGAGAGTTGACTTCGATGTTATCGGGTTTGGATTATTGTTCTGGCAGTTGGAATAGGTTCGATATGTCTTTTGAAACTTGTGTATAAAATTTGGGTTCATTCCGGATTGGTTAGTTTTGAATCTGACACTTGGTTCGAAATTTGAAGTTTATAACTTAAGAGATTGATCTTGGTCGAAGATTCATGGTTTTGATGTTGTTATGTGTTATTTGAGTCCTCGAATAGGTTCGTGTTATGTTTTGGGACTTGTTGGTATGTTGGGACGGGATTCCGGGGGGTTCGGGTGAGTTTCGGGGTGGTTTCAAACCATTTCTGGTCCATTTTTAGTTGCTGGTTTTTGGCTATAGGGATGTACATTGCGATCACGTGGATTTGGCCGTGTTAGCGAAGAGAAAAATAGGAAAAATAGAGTTGTGACTCGCAATCGTGGAAGCTTTCTCGCGATCACATAGAAGAAAATCTCTACTGCACTGACTGAAATTTGGAAGCTTATATCTTTCAATCTATAAGGAATTTGGAGATAATCCAAACATGAAAGTTGTAGTTCTTTGTGTCTTGTTTTCAGAAAATTGAACTATTTGTCATTTGAAGTTTTGTACAAAAGGTTATGGCTATTATACTACAAGCTGTCAGAGAAGAGTTGGGAAGGGTTAAATGAAAGTTTGTTCTTCGTGATAGCGGGGAAATGGCCACGATTGCATAGGGTAAAAGTTGTCCTACAAAATTTTTTAATCGCAATCACGAGTTTTATGATTGCTATCATGAAGGGTAACTTTGGAACAATGTATATAGTACTCTATTTCAAAGGTTTCAGACATTTTTGGATATTTGGAGCTATGAAGCTCGAATTTAGACGATGTTTGAAGCAATTTTCACCATATGGATTGGGGTAGGTGTTATCTACTCATTTCTGATTATAGTTCATGAATCTATCTTCGTTTTTGGCATTTGGTTGATGATTTCAAACGAGAAATTGGGGGTTTTTGACTAAAGTTTCATAGAGCGAATTATTGGGTTTTGAACATCGAGTCGAAGTCGGATTTGAGTGAAACTAGTATGGTTGGACTCATAATTAAATGAGTTGTCAGATTTTGTAAGTTTTGTCGGGTTCTGAGGTACGGGTTTGGGTTGGACTTTTGGGATGATTTTTGGGCTTTGATTAAAGATTCGACCTTTATTGATTGAGTTTGTTTCCTTTGGCATTGTTTGATGTATTTGAGTTTCTTTTGGTTAGTTTCGAGCCGTTTAGAGGTCGTTAGACGCGGGATGGCATTTTTGAATCATCGCTTGGCTTGCTCGGCATTGGATTTGGCTTGTTCAGGGTAAGTAACACTTCTAAACTTGGTGTTGAAGGTATGAAATCCCGAATTACCTGTTATGTGTTTGGTGTTGAGGTGGGGTACGTGCTAGGTGACGGGCGTGTGGGCGTGCACCATGTAAATTGTGACTCCGCTATTTCAGTGGTACTGTGTAGTAACCTGACCTTACCTGCAACCATGAAATTTCTAAGTACTTGAGCTATTGAGTTGTGATCCATGTTAGAAACCATGTCTAGGCTATATGTTTATTCTGTTGAGACCCACTGAGGTCATTTTCGCTATTGACTTATCTGCTTACATTACATTTACTTACTCAGTCATACGCATTCATATGCATATCAGATCTCAAAATCTCTGTTACCATTTATTGATACATCACATCATTATTTTTAGGCTAATTTTTCAGGACATTGAGAGCCTGAGAGACTGGAGATATTGATGAGTGAGTGAGCCCGAGGGATGATGGTGAGGATGTTTGTAGGATCATGTTGCACGTCACATCATGTTTTTATTGGTTTATGATGGAAGGAGGCTGCACGCCACAACATGTTTTACTGATTAATGCCATAATTGGGTTGTTACAGCCTTGGGCTGAAGGAGCCACTTTCGGAACATGTACACACCCCCAGTGAGCGCAGGTACCTATTAAATGCGAGTGCCGAGCGATTGGGAGGACTGAGTGGATGTTAGGATTTAGTTGGGAGAACTGAGTGCATTGATGCACCGAGAGTATGCATATGGTTTTATCACTGCATGGTATTACAGTTGATATGCATACATTGACATGTAGGCATAGATATGTATTTTCCTCATGTCTTTGAAAATGAAAAATTTACTTGTTGAAAGCCCTTGGGGAAAATCATAGTTTTCAAACTTACTCACATTTTTGGCTTTTTTCGGTAAAAGATTTGGTTATCACGAATATACTTGAAAAGTAGGTCTATTTTTCTGGAACTGTGAATGGCAGAGCATTTTATCTCTGAGTTATTACTTTTATTACTTTCATTATGTTGTTATGAACAGTTGTTTGCTACTAGTGTTGGACCCCGACCTTTGTCCTAGCTCGTCACTACTTTCAACCTAAGGTTAGGTTTGTTACTTTTTGAGTACATGGGGTCGGTTGTACTCAAACTATACTCATGCGCGTTGCGTGCATATGTTGGATGCTGATGTTGTTGTGATCGACAGGAGCTGGATTTGAAGATGTACATGCATACGGGTTGCAACCGCTTCTTGTTCATGGCAATCTTAGACTTATAAAAAAATCTCTTTATGTACATTTCTGACAAATGATGTATTTATTTCATACCAACTTTGTAAATTCTAATCGTAGGAGCTCATGATTTGTAATACCAGCCTTTGAGAATTCTTGTATAACAGTTCAGTTGTATTATTATTTCTTTTCTTAATAAATCTCCTTAAATTGGATAGTTACTAATTGGCTTACCTGACGGATTGGGTTAGGTACCATCACGACTAGGTGGAATTTGGGTCGTAACAGTAAAATAATAAAATAGACAAGAATGTAGAGAGAAAGAGATGAGAGATTCTTATTTCTTCCATGTATTCAATTGTCTACAATGTGATGCCCAAACCCTCTATTTATAGTATGATATTTAGGTAATACAAAGGGATGTCATAAACATGGTAAAAACTATTAAGATCATGGAGGAAGATCATGGAGGAAGTTATGGAGGTGTGTGAGTTACAATCTTAATAGTGAGAAATAGTGGGAGGTTAATGGAGAAGAGTAGTGAGTATTATTCATTTGATGGTTAACATAATTTAATATTTTATAACAAGAAAAATGTTTGCTCAAAATAAAAAAGGGCATAATAGTGAAAATGACACCAGGTAGCCACTTTTAAGCATGATGTTTAAAATATATCCATAATTTATATTGTATTTAAAGATTAGCTAATTTCACGAAAACTTCAGGATACGACCTCCTAGAGTTTTAACCTCAAAATTCAAACTTCAGAAAATCGTGTCCTCAATTTCGAAAATTATGTCCTGAAGTTCGAATCTTACTTCCTGAATTTTAAATTAGTAGTAGCAGCTCAAAATTTACGACACTAAGTCCTGAATTTTCAAATTCAGGATACTTAGCCCTGAATTTTGGGTGAATTGACTAATCTTTAAATACATTATATATTGTGGATATATTTTAAATAGCGAGCTTAAAAGTGCCTATTGTTACACTTCGCCCCAAAGTACACAAAAATTCTCCTAAATTTGGATTATTAATTCTCTTTAAATTATGTGAAGTCCTAATTGTCTTTCTCTAATTGGATGTATGAAAGCCTTAACTCTCGATATGCCACATGGCTCACAAAGTGATTTTAGAGCTTTTCCAAGTTAGAATTTTTTCTTTTATTTTTTCTTCTTTTCCAACGACAATTTCATATCTTCGTCCTATTTATAATACTTCATATTTACCTTTTCGTCTCTATTAGAATTCAATTCACTTCTTCCTTATTTTCCTATAATTGTACCACTCTCCAAAAACTAGAGTAAGCGTTGTAGACAATAATTTTAAGTCAAGAAAATAATTGAGACCGAAAAAATATGGTAACAATCGTAGTATTTTATTTCAAACAGTATGAGTGTTACAATCTCTATGAATCCTCTGATTCTTCTATCCAATATTAAATAAAAGAGCATTCGAGCTTAATCTTGAATTTTATTTTATTTTAATCCAAGTGCTGGAGGTCTGATCTTGATCTTGACATATTTTTAATCCAAGCGCTTGCAGCTTGTTCTGAATCTTCTTGATCTTTTAATCCTTAAAACACTTGAATGATTTTAGCTTTTAGAGAAATTTGATGCGTTAGATCCACAAACTCCCTCTTTGTTATAACTTCTTGTCACTTTTATGAGTTATGAAGACCCCTATTTATAGTTGTGGAAAATAAAGTTGTGATGAGAACAAACTCTTTCCGACCAATCAGACCGAAGTGTGTCAATGCCGCATTTGATTGGCCAAAACATGTCACTTGCACATGTGATACGATTTCATTGGCATTTTAATTTGACTTGGTATGCCTTGTCATTTTGACACGTGGCACGATCCTATTGGCTCTTACACTTTACTTGGTGTCCCACGTCATCTTACACGTGGAACTGCACTAAGTCTCTAGGAAGATGATATCTTGGGTTTAATGAAGTGGGTTCATCACTCATAGCCCAATTAAATGGGCTAGCCCACTAGATTCGAGCTTATTTATTTAATTCATATAAAGTGGACTTATATAACTAATCCAATTTTAGCCCAATATATTTATTTGAACTAATATATCTTGAATTTAAAATATTGTCCAAATTATTTTACGAATTACATTTATATGCCTACAAATTCCCCTACTTCAAAAGTTTTCGAGGTGTAAACTTTAACGACTAGACTTGAAGTATTTGATGAAGACATCATACCCTTTGTTTTCATTTCTACGTAACTTCATAAGTCAATAAGACTACATTTGAATACATGGATATGTTGTAATTCTCAAATACTTATTTGACTTAGACTTCCATGTATTTCACATTAAAAAGCCAAAGCTTTGCTGGTGTAACCTGTAACGACCCAACCGGTCGTTTTGTGTATTAGGACCTCGTGTCCCTGGATGAAATCTTCCTTTGTGGCTATTCGTGCTTTATGACTCGCAGGAGCAGGCGGTTCGGGATTTGGGAGTGATTTGGATGGTTTAGGAACACTTGGTTCCTTAAGGTTGGCCTATTTGGCCAAATTTGAACTCGGTCAGCATTTTGAGAAAACGAACTCGGAATCGAGAACTAGGAATCGAGTTCTGACAGCTCCGGTAGCTCCGTATGATGATTTCAGACTTGGGCGTATGTTCGGCTCGGGTTTCTGATGACCCGGGAGCATTTCAGCGCCCGAAATGGAAATCAGGATTTCCTTATATTTGAAATTTGGGTTGGGGTGTGATTTTATGCTATCGAGGTCTGAACGGAATTTCGGGATCGGGGATAGTTCCATATAGTCATTTATGACTTGTCTGCAAAATTTGGGGTCATTCCTAGTTGTATAGACCCGTTCGGCGCAATATAATGAATTCTAGAATTTCTTAAATTCTTAATTTGATTCAAGGGGTTTTGGAGGGTGATTTTGGGTTTCAGCAATGTTTTGAGTGTTCCGTGGGAGCGAGTCCGTCATATGATTTGGGACTTGTTGGTATATTTTGTCGGGGGCTCGGGTGGGCCTAGGGGCCTCCGAACCCCGTACGAGGCCAAAAATCAGCATCACTGCTGGTGTGGCTGCTTCTGTGTGACCGCACCTGCGGTCTACCAGTCGCAGGTGTGATATCGCACCTGCGGTCCCAGCTATTGCAGGAGCAACCCCCATCGCAGGTGCGAGCAGAGCAGCCGCAGGTGCGGACTCCTTCTCCGCAGGTGCGATGCCCAGCTCCGCAGGCACGACCATTTCTTCGCAGGTGCGGACCGCACCTACGGTCCCGAAGTTGCAGGTGCGAGAATCCCTGTAGGCAGTCCCTATTTAAGTTCCAAAAACGGGTCTTCTTCACCAAATTCATTTTAAACCCTCATTGTTGAACTCCCAAGCTCCAGGGCACTCCAACCTCGACCAAGATTGTCTAAGGTGAGTGATTCTACTCCATTTATCTAATTAAAGTCATGAATTGCCAAGGAAATCCCCTACTAATTCTTAGAATAATCAAGGCTTGAATTGAAAATGGGGTTTTGGGAAAAACTAATGAATTATCTCCTTTGAGCCATGAATTCTTGTATGACTGGTATAATTATGATCCTTAGGCTCCGGGTAATCTATTTCTTCAAGATTTTTGAATTCCGAACGTATGGGCCCGGGGTAGAAATCCCTAATTCCTTCAAGAATGTTAAGTTTTGGGATTTTCTTATTAATTCTACTTCTTGGAACTTAAATTGACTTAATTATACTATGTTTGGCTAGTTGTGAGCCGTCAGGAGTAGTTTCGGAGTTCGGGTGCATCTTTTGATCCGGTCCTTGGTTCGAGGAGTGCTTTTATCGAGGCGAGTCTCCTTTCTAACCTCGTAAGAGGGAAATCGTCCCTCTAGGCAACCTTGATTGCTATGTGATCTTGTTTGGGGGCTACGTACACACCAAGTGACGAGAGTCCGTATGTAGTGGCTATTACTGCTTCGTCCGGGTAGTTAGGACACAACATGTTCATTGTTTCTCCCTATTGTAGCCTAAATATGACTTGTATGTTTGAGTGATTGGTATTGTTGTCTTTGAACGTGATGATACTTGGATTTATTTGAGTGTGACAAGAGTGATCACAGGATGGGATCGGGCCGTACGCCACGGCAGAGTATTGATTAATTATATTATGGGATCGGGTCGTACGCCACGGCAGAGTGATGATTAATGATATTATGGGATCGGGTCGTACGCCACGGTAGAGTGATGATTAATGATATTATGGGATCGGGCCGTACGCCACGGCAGAGTGACGATTGATTATATTATGGGATCGGGCCGTACGCCACGGCAGAGTGATGAGAGAGTATATATTATGGGAGCGGGTCGTACGCCACGGCGGGATTAAGGATTTCAGGATGGGATCGGGCCGTACGCCACGACGGTTACCAGTCTTGGTGGATTTTTGGATTTCTATTTGATGTTTAATATTGATGCACTTGGTTATTTGTCTTTCATGCTTATTGTTTTCCTTATGTCTTGTTTACTTTATTACTGTTGGACCTTAGTGAGTATCGAGTCGACTTCTCGTCACTACTTCTTCGAGATTAGGCGGGATACTCANGACGGTTACCAGTCTTGGTGGATTTTTGGATTTCTATTTGATGTTTAATATTGATGCACTTGGTTATTTGTCTTTCATGCTTATTGTTTTCCTTATGTCTTGTTTACTTTATTACTGTTGGACCTTAGTGAGTATCGAGTCGACTTCTCGTCACTACTTCTTCGAGATTAGGAGGGATACTCATTAGGTACGTACTTATGTATGTACTCATGCTGCACTTTCTTTTCTTCTGTACTTGACTGTACAGGTCCGGAGGTTGGTACGCCTGATCATCAGTTCGGTGCTAGATACTGACCGGGGTTGGTTATACTTCACGGTGAGCTGCTCTTCCTGGAGATTCCCTGGCAGCACCTTGGAGTTTCCTTTTGTTATTTTTCCCATCTATTTCATTCAGACTATGGGATTGTATATATATATATGTATTCTGATAGTTGCCCGCGACACTCGTGACACTAGTTCCTGGCACACACGTGCGTATATTTTGGGTTGTTGGGCTGCATTTTCATACAGATGTTTATCTTTTGACTCACGTATCAGATGTTTTACTTTCATGTAATCGGCAATATCCTGTAAATAAATGTCTAAAACTGGTAAAAGTTGGATTAATCAGTCATATGGGAAGGGTAACACTTGGTATAAATTATGTTGGCTTGCCTAACCCCGTTGTTGGGTGCCATCACGACCCATGTGGGAAATTGGGTCGTGGCAACGTGGTATCAGAGCTCTAGGTTCATGTAAGTCTCACGAGTCCCGGACAAACCTAGTAGAGTCTTGTCGATCGGTACGGAGACGTCTGTACTTATCTTCAGGAGGCTACAGGATGTTAGGAAACCTCTGCTTGTTCTTACTCTATCGTGCAGTCTATGAGTTACTAAATTCACGATTTCTATTCTCTCACAGATGGTGAGGACGCGTGCATCTCATGTGCCTGATCCGGGAGAGGGTGTCGCCCCTGCCGCTCGAGGCCCTGGTAGGGGCAGGGTAGAGCACCTACCCGTGGTAGGGGACGAGGGCGTCCCAGAGCTATACCGGTCCCGCCACCAGAGGGCCCTATATTAGAGGAGCAGGATGAGGTGCCCCCAGCAGATCCAGAACCCGTAGACTTTATGACGGCGTCGGGCTTCCAGGCAGCCATGGGCCGTATGATGAGGTTCATGGACACCATGTCCCAGGCTAGTTTATTTCCAGTAGACCCTGTCACTTCACAGGCGAGAGGGGGAGCCCAGACCCCTACTGCCCAGGCCGCAGGTCCGACAACAGCATTACATCCCATCCCGGGTACATTTCCCGTGGATGATGCCCAGCCTGCAGCAGCAGCACCAGAGCTCAGACCAGTTGTGGGTGGTGACCAACATAAGATATTAGACAGATGGACCCAGTTATGCCCTCCAGTCTTCGGGGGTGAGTGGGGGGAGGATGTCCAGGATTTCATTGATAGGTGCAGGGATAAACGGCACAACATTGGGATCCTAGCGTCCCATGGAGTGGATTTCACCGCATTCCAGTTAGAGGGAAGAGCTCGCAGGTGGTGGAAGTCTTATATTCTCAGCAGGCTGGTCGATTCTCCTACTGTCACTTGGGAGAAGTTCACGCAGATGTTCTTGGATAGATATGTTCCACCCTCTGAGAGGGAAGAGCTAAGGGGTCAGTTTGAGTGGTTGGAGCAGGGGCAGATGTCTGTGACGGATTATGAGGCCAGGTTTTCAGAGTTGTCACGCCATGCTCTTATGATATTACCCACCGATGCTGAGAGAGTTCAGAGGTTTTTAGCAGGGTTGCATCCAGGTATTAGGTCCACCATGGATCGAGAGGTGGAGATGGGTACCCTGTATCATCTTGTGGTCGAGATAGCTCGATGTATTGAGGGGTACTGGATGAGGAGCAGGGAGTAGGGTCAGCAGGGCCAGCAGGACAAGAGGGATAGATTTGCAGGTGATTTTAGAGGTGCTCCAGCTAGGGGAATGGGTTAGTTTGGGGGCAGTCCGCCCAGCAGGCCTCCATATGTGGCACCTCCACCACCTCCCCGAGGTGTCCCAGTTAGGCCCCAGTTCAGTTCCATGCCAGAGCACTCCTATCGGCCCCCAGCTATTCAGGGTTCTTCCAGTGGTTATCCCAGTCATCAGAGGTCTTTCGATCCTTATTTCAGTGCTATGCCTGAGGTCTCTTGTCGCCCTCCGGCCATCCAGGATTCATCTTCAGGGTAGCGAGTAGTAGTGCCAGGGGGTTGTTTCGAGTGTGGGAACCTGGGCCACACATGGAGGTTTTGTCCCAGGTATCGGGGCAAGGCCGTGCAGCAGAGTCACCAGTCGTGGTTTCAGCACAACAGTTCGACCGCCTAAAGGTGGAGGTCAGGCTGGCAGGGGCCGTCCTAGAGGAAGAGGCCATTCCGGAGAGGGTCAGTCAGCTCCAGCTCGTTCTGGGAGAGCTCAGCCTTTGGGTTCTCCAGCCAGGTTTTATGCCTTTCTGGCCAGATCAGATGCAGTGGCCTCAGGCGCCATGATCACAGGTATTATCTCAGTATGCGGTACAGAGGATTCAATATTATTTGATCCGGGATCCACTTATTCATATGTTTCAGACTTATTTGCTCCTTTTCTAGATGTCTCTAGAGAGTCTTTGGGATCTCCTATATATGTGTCCACTCCTGTGGGCGACTCTGTAGTGGTAGACCGGGTCTACCGGTCTTGTGTGATTACTTTATGTGGGCTTGACACTAGAGCTGACTTGTTGTTACTTGATATGGTTGATTTCGAGGTCATTTTGGGCATGGATTGGCTATCTCCTTATCATGTCGTGCTCGATTGCCATGCCAAGACAGTTACTTTGGTCATGCCTGAATCTCCTAGGTTGGAATGGAAGGGTTCTTCAGTTAGCGCTTCCAGTCGGGTTATTTCGTTCTTGAAGGCTCGACATATGGTCGAGAAGGGTTTGCTAGCCTATTTGGCTTATGTGCGTGACACCACCGTCGGGTCTCCGATGATTGATTCAGTGCTTGTTGTTTGAGAGTTTCCAGATGTGTTCCCTTCAGACCTTCCAAGCATGCCTCCAGACCGAGATATAGATTTCTGCATTGATTTGACTCCAGATATTCAACCTATTTCTATCCCTCCTTATCGTATGGATCCTAGGGAGCTAAAAGAGTTGAAGGAGCAGCTTGAGGAATTGTTGGCCAAGGGGTTTATCAGGCCAAGTGTGTCGTCGTGGGGGTGCTCCAGTCTTGTTTGTGAAGAAGAAGGATGGGTCTATGCGGATGTGTATTGACTACCGCCAGCTGAACAAGGTTACCATTAAGAACAAGTATCCTTTGCCTCACATCGATGATTTGTTTGACCAGTTGCAAGGTGCTTGTGTGTTCTCTAAGATTGACTTGAGGTCAGGGTATCATCAGTTGAAGATTCGGGCTTAAAATGTTCCGAAGACTGCTTTTCGTACGAGATATGGCCATTATGAGTTCATGGTGATGTCCTTTGGTTTGACTAACGCCCCAACAGCCTTTATGGACTTGATGAATAGGGTATTCAGGCCGTATATTGATTCCTTCGTCATTGTCTTCATTGATGACATTTTGATTTACTCCCGTAGCCTGGGGGAGCACGAGCTGCATTTGAGAGTTGTGCTCCAGACCTTGCGAGAGCGGAAGCTTTATGCTAAGTTCTCCAAGTGTGAGTTTTGGTTGGATTCCGTGGTATTTTTGGGGCATGTGGTATCCGGAGAGAGTATCAAGGTTGATCCTCAGAAAATCGAGGTAGTTCAGAGTTGGTCGCGTCCTACTTCAGCTACTGAGATCAGGAGCTTTTTGGTCCTAGCAGGTTATTATCGCCGATTTGTGGAGGGCTTCTCTTCTATTTCAGCTCAATTAACTAGATTGACTCAGAAGACATTTCGATGGTCGGACGAGTGTGAGGCGAGCTTTCAGAATCTCAAGACAGCATTGACCTGAGCGCCAGTTCTAGTATTGCCATCCGGTTCTGGGAGGTACTCGGTGTATTGCGACGCTTCACGCGTTAGCTTGGGGTACGTGTTGATGCAGGAGGGGAGAGTTATTGCTTATGCTTCACGCCAGCTGAAGGTTCACGACAAGAACTACCCTGTGCACGATTTGAAGTTGGCAGCGATTGTTCATGCTCTCAAGATCTGGAGGCACTATTTGTATGGGGTGTCCTGTGAGGTCTACACCGACCACCGCAGCTTGCATCACTTATTTAAACAGAAGGATCTTAATTTGAGGCAGCGCAGATGGCTTGAGTTGTTGAAGGATTATGATATCACCATTCTTTATCACCCGGGCAAGGCTAATATGGTGGCAGATGCGTTGAGCCGGAAGGCTGAGAATATGGGTAGCTTGGCTTATATTGCTGCGGAGGAGAGACCTCTAGCCTTGGACATTCAGTCCCTGGCCAATCGCTTGGTGAGATTAGATTTTTCAGAGCCTCATCGAGTATTGGGACACGTGGTTGCTCAGTCTTTGTTAGTGGGGGAGATTAAGGTCCGACAGTTCTATGATCTGTGCTTGAAAGAGCTTCGGGAAACGGTTGTTCAGGGTAGGGCCAAGGAGGTTACTATTGGCGAGGATGGTATTCTGCGACTTCAGGGCTGCTTATGTGTTCCTAATGTTGGTGGCCTGAGGGAGAGGATTCTAGAGGAGGCGCACAGTTCTCGATATTCTATTCACCCTGGTGCTACAAAGATGTATCGTGATTTGAAGCAGCATTTCTGGTGGAGGCGGATGAAGAAGGACATTGTGGAGTATGTGACCAGGTGCCTCAATTGCCAGCAGGTTAAGTATGAGCATCAGAGGCCAGGAGGATTACTTCAGTAGATGCCCATTCCTGAGTGGAAATGGGAGCGCATTGCTATGGACTTCGTGGTTGGATTGCCTCGGACTACGCGAAAGGCGGACGCAGTTTGGGTCATTGTGGATAGGTTGACCAAATCGGCGCATTTCATTCCAGTGGCTACCACATATTCATCTGAGAGGTTGGCATAGATCTACATTCGGGAGATAGTCCGGTTGCATGGTCTGCCGGTGTCCATCATATCAGATCGAGGCCCTCAGTTCACCTCACACTTCTGGAGAGCATTGCATAGTGAGATGGGCACCCAGATAAACCTCAGCACAACATTTCATCCCCAGATTGATGGTCAGTCAGAGCGTATAAGTTAGATATTAGAGCACATGCTCAGGGCATGTGTGATTGATTTCGGGGCTCAGTGGGACCAGTTCTTGCCTTTGGTCGAGTTTGCTTACAATAATAGTTATCTGTACAGCATTGAGATGGCATCATTCGAGGGTTTGTATGGTCGGCATTTCCATTCCCGTATCGGGTGGTTTAAGCCCGACGAGGCTAAGTTATATGGAATCGACCTGGTGAGGGATGCCTTGGAGAGGGTAACGATGATTCAGGAGAGACTCCGTACAGCACAGTCCAGACAGAAAAGTTACGCGGATTAGAGGGCGCGTGATGTGTCATTCATGGAGGGAGATAGAGTCCTATTGAAGGTTTCGCCTATGAAGGGTATTATGAGGTTTGGGAAGAAGGGAAAGTTGAGCCCAACGTTTATAGGTCCATTCGAGGTATTGAGGCGAGTTGGGGAGATTGCTTATTAGCTCGCCTTGCCTCCCAGCTTATCAGGAGTTCACCCAGTTTTCCATGTTTCCATGCTTCGGAGGTACCACGCCGACTTCTCTCATGTGGTCGATTTCAGCACTATTTAGTTGGATGAGATGTTGGGCTACGAGGAGGAGCCAACTTCTATTGTTGATAGGCAGGACTGTCAGTTGAGATCCAAGACAGTTGTTGCTGTAAAGGTCCAATGGAGGGGCCAACCAGTTGGGGAGGCGGCCTGGGAGTCTGAGGAGGACATGCGGAGCAGATATCCACACTTATTCAGCACCTCAGGTATGATTCTAGACCCGTTCGAGGATGAACGTTTGTTTAAGAGGTGGAGAATGTAACGACCCGACCGATCTTTTTGCATTAACGGACCCCGTTCACCCTAAATGAAACTTCCCATAGCGGCATTTTATNCTGTAACGACCCAACCGGTCATTTTGCGTATTAGGATCTCATATCCCTAGATGAAACCTTCCTTTGTGGCTATTCGTGCTTTATGACTCGCGGGAGCGGGCTGTTCGGATTTGGGAGTGATTTGGATGGTTTAGGAACACTTGGTTCCTTAAGGTTGGCCTATTTGGCCAAATTTGACCTCGGTCAGCATTTTGAGTAAACTATCTCGGAATCGAGTTCTGACAGCTCGAGTAGCTCCGTATGATGATTTCAGACTTGGGCATATGTTCGGCTCGGGTTTCTGATGACCCGGGAGCATTTCGGCGCCCGAAATGGAAATCAGGATTTCCTTATATTTGAAATTTGGATTGGGACGCGATTTTATGCTATCAAGGTCCGAACGGAATTCCGGGATCGGGGATAGTTCCGTATAGTCATTTATGACTTGTCTGCAAAATTTGGGGTCATTCCGAGTAGTGTAGACCCATTCGGCGCAATATAATGAATTCTATAATTTCTTAAATTCTTAATTTGATTCAAGGGGTTTTGGAGGGTAATTTTGGGTTTCAGCGATGTTTTGAGTGTTCCGTGGGCTCGAGCGAGTCCATATTCTGACTATGGGATTATATATATATATATATATATATATGTATTCTGGTGTATTCTGATAGTTGCCCGTGACACTCGTGACACTAGTTCCTGGCACACACGTGCGTATATTTTGGGTTGTTGGGCTGCATTTTCATATATATGTTTATCTTTTGACTCACGTATCAGATGTTTTACTTTCATGTAATCGGCAATATCCTATAAATAAATGTCTAAAACTGGTAAAAGTTGGATTAATCAGTCATATGGGAAGGGTAACACTTGGTATAAATTATGTTGGCTTGCCTAACCCTGTTGTTGGGTGCCATCACGACCCGTGTGGGAAATTGAGTCGTGACATAACCCCAAGCATCCTAGATCACGTAAAATACAAACCTTTAACACTTTGATAGAAACCCAATTCATATAGGATTTTCCTTTTCTACTTAACATAGAACTCCTAAATTTACACCTATTGCCATGCGTCAAAAGCACCACATTTAATTCTAGTTGAGCTAGGATACCCAATTCCTTTTGGATTACAAGACTTACTGCTCCCACATCGACAAATCCACTTAATATGCTACCTTGAGTAATCTATAATAGCCACATTCTCATGCATTTTGAGCATCTTCAAGCTACTCTTGAGTTTGTTTCTTTGACGACCGGAGGCATTGGCGCGAAGGCAATTTCTTCTTCTTTTCTTATGCTTTCTTCTTTTTGTTCTGTTATCTCTTTTTTTCTTTTTAAAATCAAATTCATCAAACTACGAAGTACTTTAAAAGTTCGAGACAAAACCTTTAAAAGTTCGCGTTGAATACTTTTAAATTTTTGGCAAAGACCCATAAGAGTTCGCGCAAAGATCCTTAAAAGCTCGTGGTCAAGATCTTTAAAAGTTCACCGTGAATTTAAAAGCACGCAATGAAGACCTTTAAAAATTCGTGGGGATTACCCTTAAAAGCTCGTGGTAGAACCCTTTAAAAGTGGACAACGAGGACCCTTTAAAGTTCACCACAAACACCTTTAAAAGTTTGAAGCATACGCCTTTTAAAAGTTCGAAACGAAAACTTTAAAAATTTGAATATCTTTAAAAGTTTGAGACGGGCACCTTTAAATGTATGCAATGAAAACCTTTTCAAAAAACAAAAGAAGTCTGACATGAACGTACTTTTTTTTACGATTGAGGCGAAAATTTTACTTATCCATGCTCTCTTCCAAGATCATGAGTGTTACTCTGCCATTTTGATTTAGGTACTAACAATTTTTTTATGCAGCTTCGACATGGTTTACTTTAGAGACTCAACATCGTCTTTCTCCACGTCCAAGTATCTTGTAATTTCAGAGCACATGGATAGTAAAATGGAGACCAGATTGCTAGTTGATACACCACTTACCGGCTGATATGCAACTTCGTGTCCACCCTTGCAGAATCCATTTTGTTTGGTATATTGGACTTTTAAAAACACCAAACGTAAATTCAATACATGGACTCTTCGTTCCCATAATCACAAAGTTAAAAAAATGTAGCAAGTTCTCTCCCATGCTTAGGGCAACAAATCCTCAAAGGAGAAGTACGCTGGTGTGATTCCTTAATTTTGGTGGCGAATTTTATTATGTTCCTGGCTATTGGGAGTGGACCGAATATATCCATAGTAGGGGCCATCGAACATTGAGGGCCACCAATAATTATGGTGTTGTCTATGCTTTATTGTTTACTTATGATCATTCTACAAGTATCATGCAATATTTTTGTGAGGCTTGGTGTCCTTTTACAAACACGTTCCTCACCTCTGTTGGAGAGTTATCCATATACCGTTGGAACTTGTGTACTATTGAGGGTCTGTCTTTAATAGGGTCTCCTTATTAGGAAGTTATTCCAAATACTTGAGAACTTACAGGTGCTTACGACAAAGATAGAAAGTCCCTCGGAACTTGTGCACTAAAGTTTGTTGCATATCACCAACTTCGAGAGGGGAACACTAAAAGTCCTGATGTCCCTGTGAGAAGATGGATAGAGTTTTGGTGCAAAAATATTGCAAAGTATGAACAAACCAGCGAGAAAAGAAAAGAAGTTAGCTCGTCCTAAATCAACACACAACCCTATCGGAGTCATAAATAAAATGGTCAATTGGTCGGAAGCTGAAGATGCTCTATTTATTAAACTTGGCGTTAGAAGCGATAAGAAATATGAAGTATACTTGGTTGCCTTTCTATCATGCTAGTTATGTGCCTTTGTGTTCACTACAAAAGAAGCTGACTTCATTTAACCTGAGACTTTCAAGATTGCAGGCCTTCTAGCATATGGGGAAAAAATTAACCTTGTTGTTCCAGTATTAGCCAACATCTACAAGGGCTTAAACACAATTTCAAACGGCTCACCACTCGATCCTTCTAGAGTTTGCTTCCTAATTCATTATATGTATGATTGGTTGGCTTGTTATTTTTCTCTAACAAATAGGCCAGCAACTCCTCTGATGGCCTTATATTCAAGTGAGGGAATAGCAAGATACTTTGGTAATGAAGACGTGAGAAATTGCATTCATGAAGGAGAAAGTGTCGCGTGGACTTCCACAATGACAAACAATTCTCAACCGAATTACTATCATGATGATGGCAATGAGAAAGAGTCTGAGTCGAAATATTTTATGAGTATTCACTTGAATTACCTTCCTTTGAGAAATGGATCAACCTTCATCATGGAGCATTATAGCCCGCATCACTTCAGTCGTCAATTCAGTTTTTATCAAGACATCCCCAATTGCTTGGATCAAGATTTTTTTTAGGTCTCTTTAGAAGAAGGATTGGAATTTTTACGAACTTGTGTGTTCTCTAAAATTAGGTCAAAGGCCACAATTCCCCCTATTATTCCCAAGATGAAGAAGTATGTCTCGTCCTATTATAAGTCTTGGTGGGAAAGAGTGCATGGAAACTTTCTTGAAAACCACTTGTAATCTTTGGTGAATATCATTGAGTCGGTTACTGCTACGCCTTTAGAGGTCATGCCTCAAGAGCATAACAAGGAGGACAAACCTCCTACATTTAAATCTAAAGTGATTGTACCACGCGGCATCAAGGGACCTCCATATAAAGAAGTTCAAAAAAAGAAGGGACCTTCTCAAGCTCATCAAGTCAATGAGGGTTCCTTTCCATTAGGCACCGTTGTTCCTACCTCCAACAAACGCCCATCCCAAAATGAGAGCGATAGTAGTCATGGCGATCAAAACTTGAAGCGGGTGAAGCAATATTCAAACAAACAAAGAGACACTGGTTTGGGTGTAGTCAAGATTACTGATAGCATTGGCAGTGCTTCAAGGACTTTGACGACTATTAAAGAGGTAATAATTAAAACTTTAATATTACCTCATAATATATAAGTAACTTCACTAACCGTCTATCTTTTTCTATGCATCGAAATGGTGTCGATATTTTCATAGCGTCACATCAAAGCAAGCCACAGGGTAGTAGTGAATATGTGGTGGAGCTAGACACGAGGAAATCACTTCCAACATCTAAGTCAGACCTAGAGGCGACTTCCATTCCTAATCGTGAAGAAAAATCGGGGCCTAATTTTCACCAATGATGTCTATATTTGATGAAAGAAAGGTTGTCTTGACTCTTCACAAGAATTTCATCTTGAATGCTTCGGCTAAAATTCATGCCAAAGTCTCCGACCCTACTGTAGACAATGCTTCTTCTCTTCAATTCGAGATCCAAGTGATTCTCGAGGAGATGGACGGTAAGGGTATAGATATTTCCCCTCTAAAAGACTTATTGACGTCTTTCTTTGTGCTTTCCACTTCATATGAACATGCACGATCAAGTCTTTTTGATAAGGTTGTGGACGTTGAAAAATCAGAGTCATTTTTAAAAGTCAAGGAATGTATTTACCTTGTCTTGACTGAAAAAGAGAGAAGGTCAAGAAACTGTATGCCACATTCAATCTCTCAAAGATGCCAAGGAGAAGGTGAAACAGTTAACAGCTATCCGAGATGCTGTCAAGAGAGGTTGAAAAGATTAAATCTAGAGTATCATCTGCTGAAGAGGAGTACCGTAGATGTTCTGATGGTTCCTTGGCGACTGCTGATGACTTGGCCAACGTGGAGACGAAGAAACAACACTTAGAGGACACCCTTAAAGACTTGGTTAGTTACAATTTGTGTTTAGATTAGCCTATATAGAGTATTTTACTTGCCTCTCATTTTTTTCCGCATTTGGTTACCTAGCGAGTATTCTTGGAAGGAAAAACTCCATCTGTTTTACTTTATATTGCGTGTTTTTGTTGATGTTTCCCTTTCTTTTTTCTATTGCGGTTTAATGTCAATATTTGTTTGCTTAGCATGATGTATTGAAATACACAAAATAGAACTTGGATTTCTTTTAAACATCACTTTCATTCGTGTCTCGAAGTTCTGTATTTGAATGTACATCCTCCTTGTTCTTTGAATATAATGTTGGTCGTCACCTTTGTATCTTTGTGATAGGAAGTATATATCTCAATGTAGGAACATCAAAAGTAATGGACATTTGATTTCTTAGAAACTAAACTTTAAATCTAATAAATATCCAAAATTCGGAATCAAACACCTTCAGAATCGCCCCATGTAATATTTTGAAACCAACTTCAGATTCTACCACGTTGATAATTTCAGATTTGTACAATCGCACCAAAAAAATTCATATCTTGGTGTAAATATATCGAAATTACGAACCGTTTGATTTCATAAAAACTAGACTTCAAAATCTAGAAATCCAAAATTCCCATTAAAAAACTTCTAGACATCATCCCATATAATATTTTGAAATCGACTTTAGATTCTGACATGTTGACAGTTTTAGATTTATGCGGCCTCACCAAAAAATTCATGTCTTGGTGTAAAAATATCAAAATTAAGAACCATTTGATTTATTTAAAACTAGACTTCAAAATCTAGAATGTATCCAAAATTCCCATTCAAACACCTTCACAATCATTCCAGATAATATTTTGAAATCGACTTTAGATTCCGATACGTTGACAATTTCAGATTTCTGCGGCTTCACCAAAAATTTATATCTTGGTGTAGAAATATCGAAATTAAGAACTGTTTGATTTATTGAAGACTAGACTTCAAAATCTAGAACATATCCAAAATTACCATTCATACACCTTTAGAATCGTCCGAGATAATATTTTGAAATTAATTTTAGATTCCAACACGTTGACAGTTTCAAATTTGCGCATCTTCACCAAAACAATTCATATCTTGGTGCAGAAAATTTGAAATTAAGAACCGTCTGATTTATCATAAACTAGAATTTAAAATTCAAGAAATATCAAAATTAAAAGTCGAATTACTCTAGGATACTTCTAGGTCATACTTTATGTTTTACCTTTGCATTTAGCAAGAATTGCAGACTCGAGATTTTTTGCCCCAAAAGGTGATGCCTTGACATAGCAGCACCTTTAAATCAAGAACCAATTTAGCTGGAGACCTGATGGATTTTACGGATTTGACTTATGTACTTGGCGTTCTCTTGAAGATTTCCAAGACTTTCACTGGAAAATTGGCGGACTTAAAATTTCAACTTTATGATTTCGCCTTCTTCAAGATGACTATAACCACCCCCTCGGAGATACTAATCTACTATCGAGCCTATAGACTTGCCCACATGAGCCATCAACCTTTTGATAAGGTAAAAGATACATGTAAGCTCCATGTTTAGGTGCCAACAAGTATATTTTATTCCGTCATCTCACAACCCAAAATCCAACACAGGTCGTGATGGCGCCCCAACACCGAAGTCAGGCAAGCGAACAATTGTTTACTAGTGAGATTATCCTTATTTAACATACCAACCCCGCATATTCCCAAAGTTTTAAGCTTAGATCATTTAAATAAAAGTGGAAACATTAACCAACTTAAGTAAATACAACCAAAATGATCATGATCCAATATATACAGTCCCAAAATAAAGAGTCTACTATGTGCGTGCCAGAAACTAGTGTGACAAGTCAACAGGCGAACTAGTAGAATATACAAAAGATGACACAAGTTGTACTGTTGTCTGAAAGAAATAGACAGAAATAAACAAAAGATAACTCCATAGCACTGCTGAAAACGCCAAGGGAGGCAGCTCACCGTGGAGTCAGGTCCAGAATATGTCAAGCTCCGGTCGGATAACCAGAAACACCAGCCTCAGAACCTGTACAATTAAGTACAGAAGTGAAGCATGAGTACATAAATATATATGTACCCAGTGAGTATCCCGCCTAACCTCGAAGAGGTAGTGATGAGAGGTCGACATACACTCACTAAGGTCCAATAGTACAATTTAACAGAATGTAATGGAAACAGTAGGCATGTAAAGACAGTGAAGCAACAAGTATATATGTAAGATGCTGAAATCCAGGAAGAATACTGGGAATAAATAAAACAATTACCACTTCACTTTTCCCCAAATATCTGCCGAATCAATCTCCATGAAATTTAGCAACAAATAAATCATACGCATGCAGGGTAAGGACAACCGGCCGGAGTCATAAGATAGTCATGCCCGTGCACTTCCGAGGATCGAACGGCCCGTACCAAAAGTGCACCTCTCCACAAAGTACTCATATCTATGCACTGCCGAGGATCGAACAGCCCGTACCAAAAGTGCATCTCTCAACCTCTCCATGCACTGCCGAGGATCGAACGACTCGTACCAAAAGTGCATCTCTCAACCTCTCTATGCACTGCTGATGATCGAATGACCCGTACCAAAAGTGCATCTCTCAAACTCTCTATGCGTTGCCGAGGATCGAACAACTCCTACCAAAAGTGTATCTCTCAACCTCTCTATGCACTGCCGAGGATCGAATGGCCCGTACCAAAAGTGCATCTCTCAACCTATCTATGCACTGTCGAGGATCAAACGGCCCGTACCAAAAGTGCATCTCTCAATCCGCCGTGGTGTATGACCCGTTCCCAAAAGAGTGGGGGAAATCACACTCTGATTGCAGAAATGTAAATTGCGAAGCGGTCACATGCACATACATTATTCCTTTTTAAAAGAGAATACTTTTCAGTGAACAATTTCTTACAATTTTTTCTCAAATTTCATAACTTCGGGGACATAAGCAACATGGAACGTTAATTCATTAAGCACATAGTTCATATCAAGTAAAACACAAGACATGATGTGGGCCTAACTACCCGGACATAATAGTAATAGTCGCTACGTACACACTCTTGTCACTTTGTACGTACGTAGCCCCCACAAGGTGTCACATATAGCATTTAAATCACTTAGGGGGACAATTCCCCCTTACAAGGTTAGAAAGGAGACTCACCTCGTGTCGAATCTACCCCTCGAACCAAGGATGCGCCCGAACTCCGAACTTTACACCCGA
>ML502758.1:102628-116070 GCA_005239535.1 Nicotiana rustica
GAATCGCTCACCCGAAGCCTAAGGATCGTTAATATATGATTTCTACTTGAATTTATAGCAAATAATGGTAATTCACTAATTTTTCAAGAACCCTAAATTACTACCAAATTCTTGATTTTTCAATGATTAGTAGGGAGTTTAACTAGAAATTCATGTTTGAAACTAGTGTTAGAGTGGAATTTACTTACCTCTTTAGTAGTTAGGTTGTGGAACCTCTTTCCCCAAGCTCCCTAGTCTCTAATGGTGGAGGAAAATGAATGAATGGGGTGAAATCTCGAGTTTCAAAGAATATATACTGCCTGGCTTACAGGGATTC
The DNA here is from genome assembly GCA_005239535.1 of Nicotiana rustica. Taxonomy (NCBI): domain Eukaryota; kingdom Viridiplantae; phylum Streptophyta; class Magnoliopsida; order Solanales; family Solanaceae; genus Nicotiana; species Nicotiana rustica. The sequence goes on from ML502758.1 coordinate 102,945, forward strand.
CGCACATGCGGCTCGGGGACCGCACCTGTGATCTCGCGCCTGCGAGCTTGGGCTCGCACCTGCGGAACTGGACGGGAAGGGCTGGGTTCGCACCTGCGGAGGGATGGCCGCACCAGCGGTTCCGCTCCTGCAAACTTTTGTCCGCACCTGCGAGAAAGGGGGACCTCACCTGGGGTCGCACCTGCGATGCTTGGGCACGCAGAAGCGGTCCCGCACCTGCGACTGCGCAACCGCACCTGCGGTCACACCAGAACAGGTGCACCAACAACTATTTTAACTGGTTTTTAGCCCCGTTGGGTGCCCGGGAGGCCCCTAGGCCCACCCGAGCCCTCATCCGAATATACCAATAAGTCCCAAATCATAATACGGACTCGCTCGAGCCTTCGGAACACCGAAAACAACGCTAAAACTCAAAATCACACCTCAAAACCCCCATGAACCAAACTTAGGAACTTTAAGTTTTCTAGACTTCGCTAACAACGCGCCGAACCGACCTATACTACTCGGAATGACACCAAATTTTGCAGGCAAGTCATAAATGACATAACAAAACTATTCATGCTCTTGAAATTCCGTTCGGACCTCGATAACACAAAAACAGGTTCAAAACCACAATAGGAACTTAAGGAACTTCTTATTTCAATATTGGATGCCGAAACGCTCCCGGGTCATCAGAAACCCATCCCGAGCATACACCCAGGTCCAAAATCATCACACGAAGCTACCGGAACCGATGAAACTCGATTTCGAGGTCGTTTACCCAAAATGTTGACCGTAGTTAAACCTGGCTTTAAAGGCCAACCTTAAGGAACCAATTGTTCCTGTAGCACTCTAAGCACCTCTGAACCCCGGACCACCAGTCCCCGCAGTCATAAATCATAAAAAGCCGTTATGGAAAGTTTCATTTAGGGGAACGGGGTCCGATAACACAAAAGTACCGGTCCGGTCGTTACACGTCATGCCTTACTTAGAAAAATGTTAGGGTGATATATATTTTTCAACTCATGCGACTAAACTTAGAATGAATCTTTAAGCTTCCTACGTACCTCGATGGATAGGATCAAGTAATACCGTAGTTTAGAATAGGTGACATTTTTTTTTTTTTAATGTCCTAACTTTTGCCTAGACTGCCTCTTTCGAGGTTTTCAACCTAGCGGACTCTTTTTTTATGTCTTAACTTTTGCCTTGGCCGCCTCTTTCGAGGTTTTCAACCTAGTGGACTTTTTTTGCGTGGGTCGTATATAATTTAGACTCATGCAGGCCAAGCGTGCAAGAACATGCAGTTTAGGCTCGTGCATCAACAAGCATTGTAACTTCAAGGATAATACTTCTTCAAAAACTTGCCATTGATAGGGCCGATTCTCATGTCATTTGCATCAACCAGCTTATAGGCTCCACTTAAATAAGATTCTTGCACGATATATGACCCATACCATTTTTAAGTGAAATTCCCAGCACGGCAAGGGCTTGATCTCCTACTTGAAAGGATCTTGGGCAAACTCTTTTATTGAAGGCGCAAGAAAATCGAGCCTAATAACATTCAAGACTTTGTTGAGCTTCCAACATCTTCTCATCAAGAGCCTAAAAATCCGCTAATCGAAGTCGAGCATTTTTTTCATCAGTGATCCCTTCTTGAATAACTAATCGTAATGAAGGTATTTGATGCTCGACTGGAAAAACGGCTTCGACTTCATAGACAGTGAATAAGGGGTCGCTTGTGTAGCGTACAGTGAATTGCTCTATATGCCCACAGAGTTTCTTCCATACGGTCATGCCAATCTCATTTGGATTTGGAGACAACTTTCTTTAATAAGTTGCATATAGTTTCCTTGAATGCCTCAACTAGACCATTAACGGTAACATTTACATATTAAAGTTACGTTTCTTGAAGCCAAAGGGATCACAAATCTTCTTCATCAACCTATTGTCGAAGGACTTGCCATTATCCGTTATTATGTAACAAGGAATGCCAAAGCGATATATTATGTTTACTCAGATGAAATATGCGATATATTCCTTCTTTACTTCCTTAAGAGCAACAACTTCAGCCCATTTAGAGAAGTAGTCAGTCGCAACCAAGATGTATATGTACCCACCAAAGGACTTTGGCAGTGGTCCAACAACATCCAATCCCCAAGCGTCAAACGGTAGGATGTAATAGTCGGGGTGCAACACTTCGAGAGGTTGATGAATAAAATTTGCGTGGAATTGGAAAGTCTTGCATCTTCGAGCATAGTCCAAGCAATATTTTTCCATTATCAGCCAATAATATCCCATCCTTTTTATATGGAAGTGGAGCTTTGGTCCAGACTGATGTGATCCATATACTCCAGAATGTGTTTCTTGCAAAGTTTGGAGTGTTTCATCTTCCCCTAAGCATCACAAAAGTACTCCTTCGAATGATCTTCTTTATAGGGTATCTTTGTAGTAAAGGAAATGAGGTGCGTGACAGTGATTCAGTCCTTCTCCTTGAATTTTCTAGAAGTATCCCATAGCTCAAGTAATCGATAATGGGTTTTCGCCATTCTTAATTCTCAGCTTCATAATCATTGACAAGATTCTCGAGTTTATTTTCTTCACTTTCACTCTCATTTGGCAGCGGTACTATCCATTTTTGGCAGATATTAACTTGCGCTTGATTAGGCAGGGTTAACGATGAAGCTATCGCAGCTAAAGCATCAGCCTTCTTGTTTTCTTTCCTAGGCACATGTTGAATAGTCACATCACCAACCCACCCCATTAAGTTTTTAGCATAATCATGATATGGGCATAGTTCAGGTTTTTTGACCTTGTAACTACCTAAAAGCTGACTGATCACTAACTAAGAGTCTACCAAAGACTTGTAATTGCAACTGCTTTATTTTGACAGCCATTTCAAGCCCAAGTATTAATGTTTGATACTCAGCAACGTTGCCGGAGCACAATTGCATTAACGTAAAAGAGTAAGGCAGAACCTCACCTTGAGAAGTGACAAATACTACACTAGCACCAGCTCATCCGCGATGTGCAACACCATTAAAGTACATCTTCCATAGAGGTTGAAATTCAATGACCATTGCATCCTCATCAAGTAGTTCATAAATTAGTTCCCAGTCATAAGGTATCGAACAATCTGCCAAGAAGTCAGCCAATACTTGTCCTTTTACAGCCTTTTGAGGAACGTACACAATTTCGAATTATTGAAATTGGAGGTACCATCTCACTAGTAGATCATTAAGAACAACTTTTTACATCACGAACTTGATGGGATTTACTTTAGAAACAAGACGAACAATATAAGTTTGAAAGTAGTGCTTCAACTTTTGAATTGAAAGACCAGCGCCAAACACAACTTTTCAATTAACGAATAGTTCAGCTCGTTTTGTCTCATCATCATGCTTAAGTAGTAAAGCGAGTTTTCTTTCCCCTCACTATTTTCTTACGCCAGTGCTCAACAAACCTTTCCAGCGCTGCAATGTATAGTATCAATTGTCACGACCCAAAATCCAAAAGGTCGTGATGGCACCGGACATCAATTTAAGGCAAGATAAATCATTAATTAATTGAAATAACTTTTCGGTTTTAACATTTATGAAAACATTTCTTTACACTTTATTACATATTAACCAAATAAAAATCTGTTAATTAAAAATAAGGGTTTGAATACTACACTATAGCAAATATATCCCAACACATCCCAGAACCCGGTGTCACAAGTACATGAGCAATTTTTAAGAATTTAAACAATCATTACAAAGCCTGTTCGAAATATAAATTGGACAAGGAAATTTAAAATGAAAATAAATACAGTACGAGGGAGACTCTGTTAGCTGCGGATCGCCTCCGGATGATGCAGCTCACCTAAGTCTCCGAATCCTCCACATTGCTATGAAAGTAACTGTGTAATAAAATGCACAACAAGTGTATCATGAGTACAAAAATAATGTGTACTCAGTAAGTTGCCCGCCTAACATCAGAGAGGTAGTGATGAGAGGTCAAATTAAGCACTTACTAAAGGTCAGTTTAGAATATTTAAGTGTGACACTAATCATGATTATCATAGACAATTCATTATAAGTATTTTCAAATCCGTTCATGTTTAACACTTTATATCTTCGTCATATTAATAACAATTAATCAACATGGGTGATTTAATCAAATAACTATAATTCGACGGGAAGGATCAACTTCTTCCAAAATCTTTTTAATAACTTTAAATCTCTGTCATTTCAATTGACAACTTAAAATCCCAGGCCATTAATAAGGCAAAAATCATAGCAACTACGCACTAAATATCATGCGCAAGCAATGTCGAGGGTCGAACGGCGCGGACCAATAATAATAAACTGTGCACTACCGAAGGGTCAAACGACTCAAACCATAGATGCATCTATCTGCCCCGCTCGCGAATCGATCATGCGATGCAGTTAAAAATAATAAGGCTAGCCTGCTCGCGAATCATACCTGCGACTCAGGTTCTCATATGAATACAATAACGATCCGACCGATCGTTTTGCATTATTGGACCCTGTTCCCCTAAATGAAACTTCCCATAGTAGCTTATTATGATTTATGACTTGCGGAGGCTGGTAGTCCGGGATTCGAAAGTGTTTTGAGTGCTATAGGAACATTTGGTTCCTTAAGGTTGGCCTTTAAGGCCAAGTGTAACTTCGGTCAACGTTTTTAGTAATGACCTCGGAATCGAGTTTCGACGATTTTGGTAGCTTCATATGATGATTTCGGACCTGGGCGTATGTTCGGAATGGGTCTCTGATGACCCGGGAGCGTTTCAGCGCCCAATATTGAATTAAGAGTTCCTTAAGTTCCTATTATGATTTGGGACGTGTTTTTTTGATATCGAGTTCCGAACAGAATTTCGAGACCAGGAATAGATCCGTTATGTCATTTATGACTTGCCTGCAAAATTTGGTGTCATTCCGAGTTGTATAGGTCAGTTCGGCGCGTTGTTAGCGAAGTATAGAAAACTTAAAGTTCCTAAGTTTGGTTCTTGGGTTTTGAGGTGCGATTTTGAGGTTTAGCATTGTTTTGGGTGTTTCGAAGGCTCGAAAGAGTTCGTATTATGATTTGGGACTTGTTAGTATATTTGGACGGGGGCTCGGGTGGGCCCAGGTGCCTCTCAGACACCACACGAGGCCAAAAACCAACTGAAATAGCTATTAGTGCACCTATTCTGGTGTGACCGCAGGTGCGGTTGACCAGTCGCAGGTGCGGGACCGCTCCTCTATTGCAATATAAGCAATGCGGGACCGTTCCTCTGTTGCACTAGGATTATGATATCACCATTCTTTATCACCTGCTTATATTGCTTATATGGGTAGCTTGGCTTATATTGCAGCGGAGGAGAGACCTCTAGCCTTAGACATTCAGTCCTTGGACAATCGCCTGGTGAGATTAGACCTTTTAGAACCTCATTGAGTTTTAGCACATGTGGTTGCTCAGTCTTCATTATTGGGGGAGATTAAGGCCCGGCAGTTCTATGATCTGTGCCTAGCAGAGCTTTGGGAGACAGTGGTTCAGGGTAGGGCCAAGGTGGTCACTATTGGCGAGGATGGTGTTCTGAGACTTCAGGGCCGCTTATGTGTTCCTAATGTTGATTGCCTGAGGGAGAGGATTCTAGAAGAGGCACACAGTTCTCGGTATTCTGTTCATCCTGGTGCTACAAAGATGTATCGTGATCTGAAGCAGCATTACTGGTGGAGGCGAATGAAGAAGGACATTATGGAGTATGTGACTAGGTGTCTTAATTGCCAGCAGGTGAAGTATGACCACCAGAGGCCAGGAGGCCTACTTCAGCAGATGCCCATTCCTGAGTGGAAATGGGAGCACATCACTATGGACTTCGTGGTTGGGTTGCCCCGTACCTTGCGGAAGGTTGACGTAGTTTGGGTCATCATGGATAGATTGACCAAGTCGGCACATTTCATTCCAGTGGCTACTACTTATACTTCTGAGAGGTTAGATCTACATTTGGGAGATAGTCCGGTTGCATGGTGTGCCGGTGTCCATTATATCAGATCGAGGTCCTCAGTTCACCTCGCACTTCTAGAGAGCATTGCATAGTGAGATGGGTACCTAGATAGACCTCAGCACAACATTTCACCCTCAGACTGATGGCCAGCCGGAGCGTACAATCCAGATATTGGAGGACATGCTCAGGGCATGTGTGATCGACTTCGGAGGACATGACCAGTTCTTGCCTTTGGCCGAGTTTGCTTACAATAATAGTTACCAGTCCAACATTGAGATGGCACCATTTGAGGCTTTGTATTGTCAGCGATGTCGTTCTCCTATAGGGTGGTTTGAGCCTGGCGAGGCTAAGTTATATGGCACCGACCTGGTGAGGGATGCTTTGGAGAAAGTAAAGTTAATTCAGGAGAGGCTCCATACAGCACAGTCCAGACAGAAGAGTTACGCGGATCAGAGGGCGCGTGATGTATCATTATGGAGGGAGATAGGGTTCTATTGAAAGTCTCGCCTATGAAGGTTATTATGAGGTTTGGGAAGAAGGGCAAGCTAAGCCCGAGGTTTATAGGTCCCTTTGAGGTGTTGAGGCAAGTTGGGGAGGTTGCTTATGAATTGCCCTTACCTCCCAGTTTTTCAGGGGTTCATCCAGTTTTTCATGTATCCATGCTCCGAAAGTACCACACCGACTTCTCTCACGTGATTTTAGCACTATTCAGTTGGATGAGAGGTTGGGCTATGAGGAGGAGCCAGTTGCTATTATTGATAGACAGGACCGCCAGTTGAGGTCCAGGAGAGTTTCTGCCGTAAAGGTCCAGTGGAAGGGACAAAAATTTGAGGAGACGACCTGGGAGTACGAGGAGGACATGCGGAGCAGATACCACACTTATTCAGCACTTCAGGTATGATTCTAGACCCGTTCGAGGATGAACGTTTGTTTAAGAGGTGGAGAATGTAACGACCCAACCGGTCATTTTGCATTATCGGACCCCATTCCCCTAAATGAAACTTCTCATAGCGGCTTATTATGATTTATGACTTGCGGGGTCTGGTGGTCCGAGATTCGAAAGTGTTTTGAGTGCTATAGGAACATTTGGTTCCTTAAGGTTGGCCTTTAAGGCCAAGTTTGACTTCGGTCAACGTTTTTAGTAAATGACCTCGGAATCAAGTTTCGACGATTCCGATAGCTTTGTATGATGATTCCAGCCCTGGGCGTATGTTCGGAATGGGTCTCTGATGACTCGGGAGCATCTCGGCGCCCAATATTGAATTAAGAGTTCCTTAAGTTCCTATTATGGTTTGGGACGTGTTTTTTTGATATCGAGTTCCGAACAAAATTCTGAGACCGGGAATAGATCCGTTATGTCATTTATGACTTGCCTGCAAAATTTGGTGTCATTCCGAGTTGTATAGGTCGGTTCGGCGCGTTGTTAGCGAAGTCTAGAAAACTTAAAGTTCCTAAGTTTGGTTCTTGGGTTTTGAGGTGTGATTTTGAGTTTTAGCATTGTTTTGGGTGTTTCGAAGGCTCGAAAGAGTTCGTATTATGATTTGGGACTTGTTGGTATATTTGGACGGGGGCTCGGGTGGGCCCAGGTGCCTCCCGGACACCACACAAGGCCAAAAACCAGTTGAAATAGCTAATGGTGCACCTGTTCTGGTGTGACCGCATGTGCGGTATCCACTTCGCAGTGGTCAGGCTAATTCTCGCAGGTGCGGACAAAATTCCGCAGGAGCGAAGCTGCAGGTGCGGTATCCACTCCGCAGGTGCAGGCCCAGGCTTCCTAGTCCATTTCCGCAGGTGCGGTCCTCGAGCCGCAGGTGCGAAAACACTGTTCAGACAGTGTGTTTTTATACAAGGGAATTAATTCATTTCCCCTATCTTCTTCTTCTTCCTTGGGGAGATTTCCACCATTTTTGAGGGGCAAACGACCTGGTTATTGAAGGTAAGTAAGTTCTTCTCTAATATTAGCTTCATGCATGGATTACTAACTAAATTAACTACCTAAATTAGAGAAAAATCAAGAATTGGGTAGTAACCTAGGGCTTTCGATAATTTGAGAATTTACCTGTGAATTTGCTATGAAATCAAGTAGAAATCATGTATTAATGATGCTTAGGCTATGGGTGAGTGTTTCCTTCGAGAATTATTGGAATTCGGGTATGCGGGCCCGGGGGTCAGATTTTAGAATTTCTTCAAGAATGGTGAATTTACTAAATGGGTAGGATAATTTCCATACGTTGAGCATAAATTAATGAATTTGTATAACTTTGTCTAGTTTCGAGTCCTCGGGTGTAGAGTTCGGAGTTTCGGGCGCGTTCTTAGTTCGGGGAGTGAATTCGACGCGATGTGAGTGTCCTTTCTAACCTTGTAAGGGGGAATTATCCCCATAGGTGATTATAAATGGTGGTTTTGTCCTTATTTGCGGGGACTGCGTACGCACGAAGTGACGAGAGTCCGTGCGCAGCTACTATTATGCCTTGTCGGGTAGTTTAGGACTCACAAACATGCTTTATGTGTTGTATCTGGGATCTTGTACATGGATTAAATAGTATAATATTCTCGAATCTCACATGTGAAGGCCTAAGGGGTTATGCTTGAAGTTGATATTTTCTAAAAATTCTCACACTGTTAGTATGTTCCCAGCTAAATTATCTGGAAATCTCCTGCTAATCATGAATTTATATGGGAACCCGAGTCGCATGGATGATTCGCGAGCGGGGTAGCCCTAATATTATATTAACCCGAGTCGCAGGTATGATTCGCGAGCGGGGGTGGTCTTGATATTATTTTAACCGCGTCGCATGTGCGATTCGCGAGCGGGGCAGATAGATGAATCTATGGTTTGGGTCGCTCGACCATCGGCAATGCACATTTACTTTTCACGTCGTAATGATCGTGCGCTCATAGCCTGTTATATGCTTTGGTAATTTGTGAGAAGCCCTATATTTGTAACTGTTGATTTCATGAAAAGAAATATGGTTAAACAGCTTGTATGCCATGGAAAAAAGGATGGTGCGAGGGTACTTGTGATTGTTATTTGATGCTCATTTCCTTATTACTGTTCATTACTGCTACTACTGGATAGCCTGTACTTATTCCACATCATCTGACCCTAGTAAGTATCACGTTGACCTCTCATCATTACTTCTTCGAGGTTAGGCGGGATACTCACTGGATACATATCTGTTTATGTACTCATACTACGCTTCTGTACTTAATTGTACAGGTTCTGAGGCAGGTGCATATGGTTATCCGACCGGAGCTTGACGTATTTCTAGACCTGACTCCGCCATTTTACTCCTTTCCCTTAGCTGAAATAACTTGCCAACACGCCGATAATATGCGACCTTATGAGAAGACAACCCTACAACCCAACTGCAGATGGTGAGACTCCCCCACTTATCCCGAAGCTACTCCTTGCACCACTCTAGACCCTGCCGAGATCCTTTCTCCTTTGATAACACGATCTTGCTCCACCAATCCGTCCAATTCCTCCAAATTCTCTTTCCAGCACTCCCTAAATACTCAAACTCTCTAGCATCATTCACACATTCCGCCTCCTACCGAATAGCCACTAGAATCCCTCACCGAGACCTGCCAACCCCACCATCGCTAACCTATTCACAGAAGATAACCCACTTGTGGAAATCACCCACGGACACCTTCCAATGACGCTGAAATGCTCGTTCTATACGACTTCAATACCCCATCCTACACCCTGCTTCATTTACCAACTTTACTAGTCCGTCCGCTACTGATGGACATCCATTAAATGCGCGATTTTCAAATTCCAAGTTGTGTTACCGCTCCCCCACTTTGCGACTACTCGACTTCCGCTTCTTACACCTGACCTCCTAGAAATGGAACCACCGCCTAGCCTCACTCCAGGACCATTCTTTGTAGCCCTCAAACCAGCAGATCACCACGACCTCAAGCTCTCCGAAGATCATCTTTCTCTAGCTGCCTTCATTATCAACACTTATCCGGTACTGAACCACCGCACCTCACGGTCTCTGCCAACCGCATTCTTCAATACTTCTTCTCAATACTCTAACCCCACGCAACCGAAGAAACCATAGCACCGACAAACTTAACATGTTCCATTCGATCAATGACGACGACTTTACATCACATGTGCATATCCCACCTCACTTGAAGACACCAAGTCTTACTACTTTATCAACCCAACCAGACCATTCATAATGCAAATGCCTTTCCTCTATCGGAATTAAAATACCAAAATTCAAAATCATGCACTGACAAGACCTCCCTTCAAACCATTCATCACACCCAACATACGAGCAAGCATTCTATCATTATATCAATATCACGCGATAATCAACCGCAAGCATCATCACTACCTGAGCATAACCTTAAGGCTATCAAAAACACAACTACTAAGCTGAAACAATATATTATTCTTCTGCAGGGCCATAACAACAACCCCCCACAAATTACATATGGAAACATCTCGAATTACATCCGTAGCACCATTTCAACTCCTCAAATTCTTGATTTATTGAAAGCGGTTCGCGACGTGTAAGATTGAGTAGGAATGAACATAGGCATAAGCCTCAAAGGAATAAAATCGCACGATGAGGAATCAAGAAGGGAAGTACTCCTAACAGTCCTGTAGCCTCTCGAAGATAAGTACATACGTCTCCGTACCAATCCGCAAGTCTTTACTATACTTGCTCATGACTCGTGAGACCTACGGGAACCTAGTGCTCTGATACCATGTTGTCATGACCCAAAATCCAAAAGGTCGTGATGGCGCCAGACATCAATGTCAGGCAAGCCAAATCATTAATTAATTGAAAGAACTTTCCGGTTTTAACATTTATGAAAATATTTCTTTACACTTTATTACATATTAACCAAATAAAAATCTGTTAATTAAAAACAAGGGTTTGAATACTACACTTTAGCAAATATATCACAACACATCCCAGAACCCGGTGTCACAAGTATATGAGAAATTTCTAAGAATTTATACAATCATTACAAAGCCTGTCCGAAATACAAATTGGAAAAGGAAATTTAAAATGAAAATAAATACAGTATGGGGAGACTCTGTTAGCTGCGGATCGCCTCCGGATGATGCAGCTCGCCTAAGTCTCTGAATCCTCCACATTGCTATGAAAGTACCTGTGAAATAAAATGCACAACAAGTGTAGCATGAGTACAAAAACAATGTGTACTCAGTAAGTTGCCCACCTAACCTCAGAGAGGTAGTGACGAGAGGTCAAATTAGACACTTACTAAAGGTCAGTTTAGAATATTTAAATGTGACACTAAGCATGATTATCATAGGCAATTCATTAAAATTAGGAATAAGTATTTTCAACTCCGTTCACGTTTAACACTTTATATCTTCGTCATATTAATAAGAATTAATCAACATGGGTGATTTAATATAATAACAATAATTCGACAGGAAGGAACAACTTCTTCCAAAATCTTTTTAATAACTTTAAATCTCTGTCATTTCAATTGACAACTAAAATCCCAGGCCAATAATCAGGCAAAAATCATAGCAACTATGCAATAAATATCATGCGTAAGCAATGCCGAGGGTTGAACGGTGTGGACCAACAATAATAAATTGTGCACTGCCGAAGGGTCGAACGGCTAAGCACAACCTAGCGATAGTCACTAGGCTTCGAAATTTCCGTTAGTCCCTTCCCCGTACTCCCTTTTCCTTAATTCTTCAATGTTTTTCTATTTGTTGCCATTAGCCTAAAACTAGGTACACAATATAGATTATAGAACAAACTGTCTTGTTACTTTTGGGTATCACTTCTTCAATTTGTTTCTATTTGTTGCCAGAACTAGGCAACTCTACAACTGACAGTGTAGAATTATAATGAATTAGAATAATTAATCGCATATTCTTATGTGATTTCTAATGAATTAAATTCATCACTTTCTCGTTCAAGACTTGGTACAATATTGAAACCGTACCGGAACCATACCGAACCAAACAAGAAAATACTGAATCGTACCGAATTACTTTGATACGGTATTTGGTATGCACAATTGATAAACTGAATACCGCAATACCGTACCGAAACTCTTAAATACCATATGGAAGTGCCGAACGCCCACCCCTAGGAAAATCTATAAAACGCAAGTGTATGCCCTCACATCCCTATTATAAGAATTCAAGCATCGAAACCAAGAAATTATGCCATCATTACCTAGTGTAGGTATCGAAGCGGCAAATCCAATTAATAGACGCACGTGAAACGATGCAAAACATCGGGAAAACTCACCATAATGACGCATGACGTCATGACGTCACTTTGGTCTTGTCACGACCCCAAATCCTAAGCCGGTCGTGATGGCGCCTATCATGGAACTAGGCTAGCCAACCATTACAGACTATCATAATATTTCATAATTTCCAAGACTAGCAGATTAAAACAGCAAAATGAGATAAATAATTTATACACTACCCCAAAACCTGGAGCCAACTGTCATGAGCATCTAGGACTATAAATACGAAGTACAATAAGGTGACTTGCTACTACAAAAGACTGAAGTACAAAAGACAAAACTATGAACTGAGGAAAGGAAAGGAGGTGAGCTGGGGACGCTGAGCAGCTACCTCGATCCTCGAACAAACTCCAAGCACGTCTGAAAATCGACTAGTGAGATGGTCCGGTACCTGGATCTGCACACAGAGGTGCAAGGAGTAACGTGAGTACGCCAACTCAGTAAGTAATCAAAGTAACTAAAAACTTGAGTGTAGTGACGAGCATTTATAAATCATGTAAATCCATATAATAAGTAACAGTGGAGATAAATAAATTATGTCAGGAATCTACGTTCCGAATATTTCATAAAACTCTAGTTTTCCATTTAAAATCTCGTATAAAAACATTTGTCCAACATTATCATCATAGGCTTAGTGTAAAGAAGAGTGAAAACAGTAGTTTCATAAAATATAACCCCTCGGGCACGATATCACTCACAAATAAAGCCTCCCGGACAAGCCTCGCAGTCACTCGTGACTCCACTATCAGTATCTCATGCTCATACTAAACATTCGTACTCAACAATTACCATTAATACATACAATTTCTGCGGTGAGCAGCCCGATCCAATACATACATACATATATATATATATATATATATATATATATATATATATATATAT
>ML502760.1:2847-22308 GCA_005239535.1 Nicotiana rustica
AGGGAGTCGCCTTCAGTCCACATTGAGCTTCAAGGTATACCACTGGTGTTCGTGGACCCTAGAGTCTCTTCTGCTATTGTGTCCTATTGTCTTACTTCTCTTTCAGTTCTAAAGACAATATTGTATTTCCTTTCAGACTTGTATTTAGTATTCTTATAGCTAGTCTGTGAGGTTGTGACACCCCGGTTTTGGGATTTTGCGATATTGTTGTCTTTATCGTTTCATTATGCGTTTTGAAATATTATTATTTTTCTACTATAAGACTTTTGAAATGATTTGGGATGTTTCAGTAAAAGTTGGAAGTTCAGGGTTCGGGATATTCCATTAAAGGTTTGAAGGTTAATGGCCTTAAATACTGTTATGTTATTTATAGATGTCAAAAATGTTGTGTACGTTGGCTTGTCTAGTGGGTTCAACGTTAGACAAAGTCACAGTCTGAAAGGTGGGATTTCGGGTCGTGACAGGGACTCTTGAGCTCCCTCTAAACTTTGACATACTAAGGTTGGCCTTTCCACACTGCACTTACTCTACTATGGCTATGAAATCTGGGAGCGAGCACTGCCCGGGATCCCTTGAGGTCCTTAGGGAACTTTGACACACCCGGATTATGAGAAAGGTTGTGAAACACTACTTGGCATTGAGGATATGGAGATCTGGGCCTATACTGCAGGCTCCCTATAGATAACTTCTTATTTTTCTTATTTCAGTTATGTAATTCATGCTCAATGGTCTGTAATAATTATTTGTAAACAACTCTGGAATTGGATAGTGAAAAAGGAAGGGTAATATATATGCAGTAGTATAGCCAAGGCTAGAAATCATGCTCCTAGGTTTACTTTCTTCTGTGCGCAATAGAATTCGTGTTTAGGAATAATACACACGAAGCATGCCATGCATTAGATACCATGTTCCCTTGGATTCATATATATTGTTTAAGCATCTCATTACGACTATCACTTAGAAATCCTGTCTCTAGGGCAAATAATAACACTAGAATGAGTTGTCACCATGTGACTCCGCCCTATGTAAACCTTACATGTCCGGAAAGAATTAAGAAATCATGTTCTAGGCAAAGTATGTTAACATAAGTTGCTATTCACGCAATCAACCATGCTACACACTTAGAAATCCTATTCTAGGATGAATAACATTAAAAACAAACTATCACTTCTGCCTATTCTGAAACTGTGCATAGTGCTATGATTTTGTGTGCATTTAGAAACCCTATTTTAGTGATTCTACATGTGCATCATTTTGTATTAGATATCATGTTCTAGGATCACACTCGCCTAATTACACTTAGTCTAATTACTGATTCATAAAAGAATATGAACAGTCCACCCCGCTCTAACAACTGGTAATAACTCATGTATATTTTGCAACACTTAGAACTACATGCTCTTAGGTGTAATAACCTAAAACTGTTAAACTCCGATAACTGTTGCATATGATCCTACGCCTAGGCAAGACTTAGGTAATCAACCTTAAAAATAAATAAATAAACTGGAACTGTCCTCTTGTGATTACTGTCTAACTATCAGCATGCTAAAAATTAGTAGGCAAAACTGATTAGTACTTCCTCTCTGAGTTATGCAATAAATCTGTCTCTCTGTTGTTATCACTTAGATACCATGCTTTAGGATCTGAATTTAAACCCAGACCTTAACCGTGTTCGAGGCATGCCGATTCCTTGTATTATTTGTGGAGGTACTTGAGCCTTTCCTATTTATATGTTATCCCCTATCTGCAGTCCGATCATTTTTTCTATACGTCGCCTTAGTATTTTACCTTTAAATCCTGAGGGTCTGCCTAGAACCTCCCTCATAGGATAGAAGTCCTAAATTTCTCCGGGGCTAATAGGAAGGGACGGGTAACAGCATGCAATAGAGGTCGTGATCAACACTCGCTTTAATTACCTTCACGGGGTGGGGAAGGGTAGATATGGATATGATGACCGGTGCGCTAATACCACGTGTAGCCCCTCTTCGAGGAGTGTCATATCGGGTATTGCATTGACGTGATCCATATTACAAACAAACCTAGGATACTCTTACTCTATATACATGTTCAGACTATAATCCTTGTCAAGATCTATCTCTCTATTAACTGTTTTCAAACATATGTGTACTTAGACTATAATCCCTTATTATTTGGACAATATTGTTTGCTTGCTAGTTGTACAAATTCACAAATGCTATTTGGCTGGGAATCACACTTGTGGATCCTGAGGGGTGCCTAACACCTTCCCCTTAGTATAATTTCAAGCCCTTACCCTGTCTTTGGTTATCAAACGTAGTTGTAAATGAACCCCAATAAGTGCCCTAACGCACCTTAAAATCGTTAGGTGGCGACTCTTCAAAACATGCAAACCCCTTTTCCAAAAGGAATGAGTTGTCCCAACCAATGTCATAAACCCTTTTAACCGGCCCCGAATGGAGTGTTTGGGGAAAGGGGGCGCGACAACATGGCGACTCTGCTGGGGATTTGTTTTTGGGATTTTACCATTTCAAATCGCTTTGTGAACTTGTACCTCTTCCTATGTGCAATTACTTGTTTATTTCCTTTAAGCCTTTAATTTTCTTCAAAAGTAATTGACATATATTTCTTTTTTCCTCCCTTTGTAACTGTTTTAAATTATAAATTGTTGTATGTAGTGCTTTCATAACGTGCAAATACGTGACTACATGTTTACTGTTTATTGCATTATTCATGATCCGACATTCATACTCCACTCGTGCCAAAACAAATCCTATAGCAACGCTTGACGAGTGGTTGAGCCCTTCCCATATCATCACCCCCTAAATTCGGAAAGGCTTATTTGCGGTAAAACTAGTCGATCCGCGGTGCAGTCGACGGTTCCGTGCCTTTCCCCCTTGAGTTGTCCGCTCAAGGGTACCGATCTAAAACCCTATAGAAACCTTACTCCATTATATTGTTGCATGCATCATGGTCAAACCTAGTCAGGCTAACGTGTTGTCCGCACAATAGTTTTTAAGATGGCCTTGTCCAAAGTCCACCGGATTTCCATAAATCCCAACGGACATCATCACGTCCTGTGCATTTATTTGGAGAACTAAATGCTTACATGCTAATCGTTGATGTTAAATAGTCGAGTCTGGTGGGGGTCAAGGCCTAACCTTGTTTGCCTTGCAGAAATATGAGGCACGAAGTCCCCAGATTCGGCATGGTCACCAACATCCACCCAAAATTGCTGAGTTGGTGGGAAGATCTGTATTCTAGTGACAAAACCCTTGTCAAGAAATATCTAGGTAATCTACCATCCCTCCTGGATATCCAGCCTAACAATATGATGATAGAGGATGCTACCCTATTCTGGGACTGTGAAAGGGTCGTCTTCCGCTTTGGGGACATCAAAATGACACAATTATTAGAGGAAATAGGAGGATTGGCCGGTCTATCTTGGGAAACTCCGGGTTTGTTAATGCCTGAGAACCGCACAGACAAGGGTTTCTTAAAAATGATGGGTCTAAAGAAGAACGCTGAATTGGGATGCCTGAAAGAATCGTACATCCCTTTCGATTACTTGTATGAAAGGTACGGCCATAGCAAATCATATTGTACCTTCCATGATGAATTCGCCATCACTTCCTTGGGGCACATCCACCGTAGGGTATTCCTCTTCATGTTTTGCTTCCTGGGTCTAATCGTATTTCCGATGAAGAAAGAAAGGATCCATACTAGGTTGGCTATGGTAACCAAGACACTAATGGAGGGAATTGGTGGGCAGAACTTCAGCATCGTTCCTATGATCATTTCAGACATATACTGAGCCTTAGAGAAATGCCAAAGAGGAGCAAAACACTTCGAGGGCTGCAACTTATTACTTCAGCTCTGGCTCTTAGAACATCTTCAAAAGGGCCAGTATCAACAAGAGTTTCAGCGAAGGGCATGGAATGACCACATCGCTTTCCACCATCCAAAGTAAATGACTTACATTCCCAACATGTTTGATCAGCCTGACAATGCAAAAGAGTGGGTCGAATACTTCGATAATCTGACTGAGGAGCAAGTCCAATGGATGTTCGAGTGGTTTCCTACATAAGAGTTCATCGTCCGGTCCAGATACGCACCATTCCTGATATTGATTGGCCTGAGAGGAACATATCCTTACGTCCATCTCTGGGTTATGAGACAAGCAGGTAGGAAGCAAGTCATACCAAGGGTCGACAAGATGTGCCATTTCCGGGCTGACTTTCAGAATGATGATAGTCCTCAAAAGTGCCACTCTCAACACATGTGGCACTGCAAGATTATAATGGAGAAAGACACCATTGAGCCAGGCAGATATCACGCTGGTTGCACCCCTTTCTATTCGGGTTAGTTATAAGATAACTGGGATGGTCTGGGCGAACCGGGGTTCGCCCGAGGCCACAGGATTATAGATGAAAAGGCCAAGGCGCAGGTCAAGTACAATCAACTACGCAAAAGGATCCGTGAATGCGAGAGCGAGCATCGCGAAATACATGAGTCCAAAAAGAAGCTAATCGAGGAATGGAAGGACATGGACATAAGCACCAATAGAAAGTTGGGATACTTGGAGCGAGGCATAGTCGAACTGGAGGGAAAATTCATCAAAAGGGTCGAAGATTGTCAAAAGGATGAAGGCATCGAAGGTGGGCATCTAGCCAAAGCATACCTACTGCTGGGACTTTGCGAGTTGGGAAAGCTGTTCGAAGGAATCAAGGATGCCGAGTCTGGGGAAGGTCCTTCTGGGATCAAATAGATAGGAATTTATTTTTCGCTTATTAATGTAATAAGTCCAATGGCCATTAGTAATTTCTATTTCTTTCTTATTTAGTGTCGTTTTGGGATTCGTCTATTTTTTACATTAATGAAATGAGGCATTTTGGCATTTAAGTTCTACAAATATACTTGTTGCTAGGCCTACCTTGGGCAAAACGAGGCTCCCCAAATTAAGACACGCTTTATATTCTCGCACTATGTGTTTAAATATCGCAATACTTTTGCATAATCCTCACTTACTTGGCTACTTTTGTTTTTGTTTTTGTTTTCTTTCTTTTATTATTACCCTCCCCAAAGGTTGGTCCGTGCACTCTGGCATCATCATCCTATCTCAAAAGATCTAGGGTCCCTCCACCCTCTCCTCCTCCTAGTCCTCCCAAAGGCAAAAAGAAAATGGATGATTAGGCAACATCAGGAAGGAAAACACAATTGAACGGGTAGAGGCCACTGATGGCCAGGGTATTCGGGTTCCAAACGAGAATATGTCACAGCTTGAACAAAAATTAGTGAAGTTCCAAGAGGAGCTTGATCAGGTTCAAAATTTGGCAAACCTGTCATTCACCCTCAGCGTCCCAAACGTCAACCTCCCCAACGCCCGGAATCCTACACCTCCTCAAAACATCCCAAAGCAGCAAAATCATCCCGCAGCTCATCATCACACCACTCCACCAAAGAACCAAATCGTTCCAACACAATGTAATACATGTCGTACTTCTAATAACACTCCACTACTTATCCCAGAACCGCAAAAACTCCACAAATGACCACTTTTACACCCATGCACCAGGCCACCACCACAATCCTATCTACATGGAGACTGTGCCACATTCTACTCAACCTATCTCATACACACCTGAGTCTGATGAAAAGGATCTACTTATTAGGAACTTGGTTGAGGAACTTAAGAAGCTGAACAGCCGGGTTCAAGGCGTTGAGGGAAGCAAGGGAGTCGAGGGGCTGAACTATGAGGATCTCTGCATACAGCCCGATGTCGAACTGCCCGAGGGGTACAAACCTCCTAAGTTCGAAATGTTTGATGGTACAGGTGATCCAAGGGTCCATCTGAGGACCTACTGTGACAAGCTGGTTGGAGTGGGGAAAGATAAAAGGATCCGCATGAAGTTATCCATGAGGAGTTTAACAGGAGACGCTCTATCTTGGTATATCAACCAAGACCCAGGGAAATGGTCGAATTAGGTTAGCATGGCATCCGACTTCATGGACAGGTTCAGATTTGATACAGAGAACGCACCAGATGTGTTCTACATCCAGAACCTGAAGAAGAAGCCCACAGAAACGTTTCGTGAGTATACTACTCGCTGGAGGTCCAAAGCTGCTAAGGTCAGACCCGTCTTAGATGAGGAACAAATGAATAAGTTCTTTGTCTGGGCTCAAGACCCGCAATACTATGAGTGGTTGATGGTGATTGAGAACCACAAGTTCTCCGACATTATCAAATTGGGTGAAAGTATCGAAGAAGGTATTAAAAGTGGTATGGTCACAAAATTTGAAGCCTTACAAGCTACGAATAAGGCTTTACAGTCCGATGGTGTGTCCAAGAAAGGGACGTGGGAGCCGCGATGGTTGCACAAAGAACCAAATCTCTACTTAAATACCAAACCTACCCTACACTACACCTCCACTCACATATCAACCAAACCCAAATTACCAAGCACCATCGCCCTCTTACCAAGCTCCACCACCAACCTACCAATCATCTCCTCCACCTACATATCAACCTACTTCACCCAGATACTCCCAACCCGCTCCTATTTACCACACTTACAATTCTCAGTCATCCCACTATCAGTCACCCCCTACACACCAAAACGTTCCTAGACCTCGACCAAATTTTGATCGCAGACCTCCAAAATAATACACCGCCATCGCCGAACCTATCGGCCAGCTGTATGAAAAGCTAAAAGTTGTTGGTTATGTCACCCCATCCCTGCTGTGACCCCCTGAGAACCCTTCCTAGTGGGTCAACCCAAACAAGTCATGTGCATACCACTCCAGCATGAAGGGACACACCATCGATGAACACCGCTCTTTGAAGGATAAGATACAATCCTTAATTGACAACAAGATCATTGTGGCAAAGGAATCTGCTCCAAACATCCACAACAATCCTCTTCCAGACCATAAGGGTGGAGGCATCCACATGATTAAAAAAGAATACGACTGGGACCCCGAGGGGTCGATCGAGTTGATCGTAGAAGGCGATGACCCAAAGAAACCAGTGGTTACTCTCAGCCCAATCATAGTCCAGATTCAGTCGTCTGAGGATGCTGAGGTACATATGTCTGTACCACTTGCGTCTGAAGCAACGCCACCCGTAAGACGCCGGCACCAATTGAGGTCGAATTCATGCCTCCGGCAAATGCACCCGCACCATTTGAGGTTGTAGTCTTGCCACCTAAGGCACATGTTCCGTTTGAGTGAGGGTAGCCACACCAATTACAGTGGCAATATCAACCACACCACCTTTCTATACAAACGATGTACCATGGGACTATGCAGCCGAGGCCAGAAGGAAAGGCAAAGTCAAGACTGAAGAAGCTACCGCGGCACAGGGTATGACAAGAACTGGTAGAGTCTACACCCCTGAACATCTCGCAGAATCAAGCAAGCAGGCTTCCAATAGGCCACCCATTATCGAGATAGGCCCGGACGACCTTTGGAGGAAAGTGCATGCCAAGGAGTATTCGGTCATCGACCAGTTGAACAAGATGTTAGCTCTAATATCCATCTTTTCCTAGCTACAAAATTCTGAGACACACAGGAGTGCTTTGTTTAAAGTGCTGAGCGAAACGTATGTACCGAATAATATCACTAGTGGGGAAATGGACAATATGGTAGGCCAAGTGTTGGAGAGCCATAAGATTAGCTTCCATGAGGACGAGCTGCCGCCTGAAGGGTTGGATCACAACAAGGCACTGCACATCACTGTGCAGTGTGAAGATTATTTCATCACCAGAATTCTTATCGACGGGGAATCCAGTCTCAACATATGTCCGTTAATAACGCTCAAGAAATTAGGCAAAGGGTTGCATGAGATAAGAGATGGAGAAATCAATGTAAAGGCTTTTGATGGTTCTCAGAGGTCCACCATTGGTGAGATTATTTTGTGCCTGCAGATGGGACCAACTTGGTTCGAGGTTGACTTTCAAGTCATAGATGTACCAACCTCCTACAACTTGCTATTGGGACGACCATGGATACATGCAGCTGGGGCTATAGCATTAACGCTGCATTAGGCAGTGAAGATTAAATGGAACCATCAGGAAGTGATCATTCATGGCGACGGTAGCAACCCTATTTACAGTAGCCAGACTATTCCAGCAATCGAGGGAAAAAGGAAGCTAGGTGGAGAGACTTATCACCATATCGAACGGGTCAATTCCATAGATAAGGACAAATGGTGGGATAGCAAGATCGAAAGCATGATGAACTAGCGAGGGTATGAGCCAGGTAAAGGACTAGGCAAGAACCTCCAAGGGATCTCCAAACCCATAAAGCTCAAGAAACATGGAACCACTTTCGGTTTAGGATACGAGTACACTTGGGAAGAATTCAGGAGTTGGTCGCCACCATAGTGTGGTCCTTACTACCCACTAGAACATCGGATACCGCATCTAGAGCGGACCTTTCATCAGTCTGGCATTATCTATGCGTCAGATGAAGAAGAGGCGCTTGCAGCAATGAGGAACTTGTTCCTGGAGGACAGTGACATGGATTGTTGTGTTATTCTCGAGGAGGAGGGAGAGGAAAGCCCTTCCGTACAGGCCGTGAGCAGAGGAGCTTATCTTAAGAATTGGACCGTCAGAACAGCCAGAGCCCGACGAGCCTCGGGGTAGCAAGGCTAAAACAAGCAGTGTTCATTGTCCTTTTACTAAATGATTTTTTTTCGCATTTTTAATTCCTGCAATAAGATCTTCAATGTTCAAAACATTTATTCAATTTATCAAAAGCACTTTTAAGTTTTATGAATCAATATTTATTACTGTTGTTTTTCTCTCATTACTTTATCTATACAGCATTACTATTACTTGTCTTGATGAACCAA
This sequence comes from Nicotiana rustica, assembly GCA_005239535.1. NCBI lineage: Eukaryota > Viridiplantae > Streptophyta > Magnoliopsida > Solanales > Solanaceae > Nicotiana > Nicotiana rustica. The sequence goes on from ML502760.1 coordinate 11,678, forward strand.
TGACTGTGACATGCAACGAGACAACGCAAAAACAGACATTGATTCAGAAGAAGATGATGTACCCGACGAGATCATCAAAGAAGTTGAGAATTTTGAGAACATAACTAAGTCCAACCTGGACGAGACTGAAATTGTCAACCTGGGAGATTCAAAAAACGTCAAAGAAACTCAAATCAGCATTCATTTGTCACCGCTAGAGAAGAAAGAATACACAGAATTCCTGAAGGAGTATGAGGACATATTCGCCTGGTCATACGATGACATGACTAGTCTAAGCACATACATTTTGGCTCACAAACTGCCAACCAATCCAATGTGTCCGCCGGTAAAGCAAAAGCTAAGAAAGTTTAAGCCTGATATGAGCTTAAAAATCAAGGAAGAAGTCACCAAGAAAACCAACGCCAAGGTTCTCAGGGTAGTTGAGTACCCAACCTGGTTAGCTAACATTGTACCAGTACCAAAGAAAGATGGAAAGGTCAGAGTCTGTGTTGACTACTGGGATCTCAATCGGGCCAGTCCGAAAGACAACTTCCCTTTGCCAAACATACACATCCTGATTGACAATTGCGCCAAGCATGAGCTACGGTCATTCGTGGATTGATTCGCTGGTTATCATCAGATCTGGATGGATGAGGAAGACGCTGAGAAAACGGCTTTCATTACGCCGTGGGGAGTATACTGCTATAAGATGATGTCGTTCGGCTTGAAGAATGCTGGGGCCACCTATATGAGGGATATGACCACTATCTTCCATGACATGATACATAAGGAGATCGAGGTATATGTGGATGATGTTATTATCAAGTCCAAGAAAGCCACTAATCACATAGAAGATCTGAGGAAGTTTTTCAATAAGCTGCGGAAGTACAATCTAAAGTTGAATCCCGCGAAGTGTGCATTCGGGGTTCCTGCTAGGAAGTTGCTCGGGTTCATTGTAAGTCGTCGAGGAATAGAACTGGATCCGTCAAAAGTCAAAGCCATTTAGTAACTACCACCACCAAGTAACAAGAAAGATGTGATGAGTTTTCTGGGACGGCTTAACTACATCAACCGGCTCATAGCACAGTCTACAGTTATATGTGAGCCTATCTTCAAGATGCTGAAGAAAGATGCCTCAACCAAGTGGACCGATGATTTCCAAAGGGCCTTCGACAGAATTAAGGGAATATCTATCAACACCGCCAGTCTTGGTACCGCCAGAGCCAGGTAGACCCTTGCTACTCTACCTCGTAGTATTAAATGGAGATTTCGGCTGCGTTATGGGGCAGAACGATGAAACAGGAAGGAAGGAGCAAGCTATTTATTATCTCAGCAAGAAGTTCACTCTGTACGAGACTCGGTACTCTCTATTGGAACGCACATGTTATGCTTTGACTTGGGTAGCTCAGAAGCTGAGGCATTACTTCTGTTCCTACACAACATATCTTATATCGAGGATGGATCCCTTGAAGTACATCTTTCAGAAGCTCGTGCCCACTGGCAAGCTGGCCAAGTGGCAAGTCCTGCTAAGTGAGTTTGACATTGTCTATGTGACTCGGAAAGCAGTCAAGGGACAGGCACTGGCAGACCACCTCGCTAAAAACCCTGTGGATGGGAAATACGAACCCCTGAAAACGTATTTTCCCGATGAAGAGGTATCATTCATAGGAGAAGACATTGCAGAGTCCTATGACGGTTGGAGAATGTTCTTCGATAGAGCGGAAAATTTCAAGGGAGTCGGTATTGGGGACGTCCTAATATCAGAAACTGGTCATCATTATTCGGTATCTGCTAAGCTCAGATTCCCTTGCACCAATAATATGGCGGAATACGAAGCCTGCATCTTAGGGATCAACATGGCTATTGACATGAACGTCCAGGAGCTGTTAGTGATTGGTGACTCAGATTTGCTGGTACACCAAGTACAAGGGGAATGGGCTACCAAGAATTCCAAGATACTGCCATACTTGCACCACGTGCAGGAATTAAAGAAGAGGTTCACAAATATAGAATTTCGGCATGTCCCCAGAATCTAAAATGAGTTCGACGATGCATTGGCTACTCTGTCCTCTATGATTCAGCATCCAGACAAGAATTTCATTGATCCTATTCCAGTGAAGATCCATAATCAGCCAGCTTATTGTGCCCGTGTCGAAGAAGAGGCATATGGAAAACCCTGGTTTCATGATATCAAGGAATACTTGGCGAAAGGAGAGTACCTAGAGCTTGCAAATCCTACTCAGAAACGCACACTCTGGATATTGTCCAACAAATTCTTTCACAGCGGAGAAATCCTGTATAGTAGGACTCCCGATTTGGGACTATTAAGATGTGTCGACACAAAGGAAGCATCCAAGCTACTAGAAAAGATCCATGCTGGGACCTGCAGCCCGCATATGAATGGTTTTGTTTTAGCAAAGAAGATACTCTGGGCTGGTTACTTTTGGATGACTATGAAAACGGACTGCATCCAGTATGTCCGAAAATTCCACCGCTGTCAGATACATGCAGACATGATAAAGGTACTTCCAAATGAGCTTAATGCCACAAACTCACTATGGCCGTTCGCCGCTTGGGGAATGGACGTTATTGGACCAATCGAGCCTGCCGCCTCCAACGGACATAGGTTCATCCTAGTAGCCATCGATTATTTCACTAAATGGGTCGAAGCAGCATCCTACAAAGTAGTGACTAAGAAAGTCATGGCAGACTTCGTCCGCGACCGCATTGTTTGTCAATTCGGAATTCCAGAGTCGATCATCACCTACAATGGTTCCAATATCAACAGTGAATTGATGAAAACTATGTGTGAGACTTTCAGAAGCAAACACAAGAATTCCACAGCCTACCGACCTCAGATGAATGGAGTTGTAGAAGCCGCCAATAAGAATAACAAGAAGATATTGAGGAAGATGATATAAAGGCACAAGCAATGGCATGAGAAGTTATCATTTGCTCTACTGGGATACCACACCACAGTCCGCATATCAACCGGGGCAACTCCCTATATGCTGGTTTATGGTACAGAGGTCGTTATTCCCGCCGAAGTTGAAATTCCTTCCTTAAGAATCATACAAGAAGCTGAGATCAGCAATGCAGAATGGGTAAAGAGTCGTTATGAGCAACTGGACCTCATAGACGGAAAAAGAATGAATGCAGTCTGCCATGGTCAACTCTATCAGAATAGAATGTCTAGAGCCTTTAATAAGAAAGTCAAGTCCAGACAGTTCACACCGGGGCAGCTAGTGTTGAAAAAGATCTTTCCACATCAAGATGAAGACAAAGTGAAGTTCTCTCCCAACTGGCAGGGTCCATACATGGTTCACCGAGTACTGACAGGAGGAGCACTTATACTCGCAGAAATGGACGGAGAAGTCTGGCCAAAGCCAATCAATTCAGATGCAGTCAAACGTTACTATGTGTAATCTTTATGCTTTCCTTATATTATGTAAATTGAACTATGCCTGACGTGATTCCTGTTTAAGAGGGGATACATAGGTAGCCCTATGGGTTCTGTCACAATTCAATAAAATGTCATTTTTTCCCGCAATTGGAAACTGGGGCAGAATTTTGAGGAGGGCCCTCAAAATTCCGAAGCACGTTCAGCCGCTCGCCGCACGAGCAGCAGTCAGAAATATCAACCCATCAAACTGGGGCAGAATTTTGGGGGGGACCCTCAAAATTCCGTAACAGGAGAGGTTGCAATGTCTTGAACTATGTCACGGTTGTCGGTTCATCTAAAACTATTTTAGATTATATGTTTATATTATAATTTTACAAAATCATGCATACTTATTCCTGAAACAGCTTTGTTTAGACCCAGTGATACGAACGGTATCATCAGATCAAGCCAAACGAGTCAAGCAAAGCCAGCCGGAATACGAACTAACCTCCCCATTTATGGAACTCACAATTGTTCTTTAGATGCAGGCACAAAGATTACAAAAATCCCCAAACGCACTATCCACCGAAGGACAGATATTATTCAAAGATAAGACTCTCAAAACCGTCGCACATGCCAACATTTATTATCAGCAGCAACAATGCTTCATAATCACAATACTGCAACTTATTATCAGCTAAGAATTTCTATTGTCATTTACTTAATTCTTGCATAAGGCTACTATTCTGCCTTCCGAGACTAAGCATTGTCTCCATCTGCATCTGCATTTTTGCATAAGGCTACCATTCTGCCTTCCGAGACTAAGCTCTGTCTCCATCTGCATTCTTGCATAAGGCTACCTTTCTGCCTTCTGAGGTTAAGCTCTACCTCCATTTGCATAAGGCAACCACTCTTCCTTCCACCTTGCATAAGGCTACCATTCTACCTTCCGAGACTAAGCTCTATCTCCGTCTGCATTCTTGCATAAGGCTACCTTTCTGCCTTCCATCTGCATAAGGCTACCTTTCTGACTTCCGAAGTTAAGCTCTACCTCCCATTGCATAAGGCTACTTTTCTGCCTTCCGAGGCTAAGCTCTGCCTCCAATTTACTTTTCGAGACTAAGCGTTGTCTCAAGCATTATTTACTTCACTTTCCTTACGGGCTAAGCTCTTCCCTTCAATACGCAAGACTAAGCTCTGTCTTCTCAGCATCATACTACTGCATTTTTCATGGGCTGAAATATCGCCAACGTATCCAAGGGCGTCATCATTCGGAGGCACCATATTCATGGCCCGAGAACACCATGCCATGGCCTGAGGACCCCTTTCAGTTTTTCATATCATTATTCAAAGGCGTCATGGTTCGAAGGCACCATCCTCATGGCCCGAGAACGTCATTTCATGGCCTGCGAATCCTGCATCAAGAAATCCATGGCCCAGGACGTCATGGTCTAAGGACGTCATCCTTAACCGTCCGAAGACAGCATTCATGGTCCGACGGGAACTTGCATCATGTTTAAATTATGCACAATATATGCTTGTATTGTTTATTTGTAGGTAATACGGCGATCAACGACCATCCTAGCAGGAGCGGTCCCGCTCCAGTTCTCCCAACTATTCCCGTGAACCGCTTATTTATCCAGTCCTGTATGTTGCGTTTGTTCTTGTAAAAACTCCATCGGTATACTTCGTCGATGGATCCTGAACTACATACGGCCTGATTCCTGTAAAACCAGGGATATGTAGGCAACTCAGAAACCAGGGTGCGGCCTAAATCTCTTCAAACCGCTTCGCTCGGTCAAAATTGGCCATCATATCTTTATCCGACAACTCTTTCATCCTTTCCAGGTAAAGAGGGGCAGTTGTTGATACCCAATTTTTCCTTAAATTATTTTTAATATTTTATATATACCTTCAAAATTAAGTTTTCATAACAATTGATATTTTTTCATAATTTTCCCATATTTTATTAATTTATTTCTGATTTATCCAGTACTTTTATATCCAATAATTAACCATAAATTGCATTACAAATGATTCCAAAATATTTCTTGGTTTAATATATCATTTTTTATCCTATTAGGATAATTATTTTACAAATTAGCCAAATTGGCATTATTTGGCTATAATTGCAATGACTTTGCAATTATAGCCTAATTATATATTTTATGCTATTTTAATTCAATAATCAGTCATTTTATATTTTTTGATACCAATTAATCACTTTAATTTCATTTATTTATCCTTAATTTCATCTTATATAATTATTAGCCATTTTTATTAATTATTTATCTATTTTTATGGGTATTTAACATCTAACCACTTTTAAATCAAATTTTTATTCAATTTTACCCGGACACCAACCCAATTAAATCAGCCCAAAACATCAGGACCAGTCTTTAAAGCCTACTCGACCCAATCCCCCATTCAATCTGAGCCGTTGATTAATTCAAATCAACGGCCCACATTAACCCTTTCCTTAATTAACCCCTAAAGACTATCCCCCCCCCTCTCCATTCATCTCCCCCGCTTCATTTTCTCTCGCCGTCTCTCTATCTCCCTCTCTCTGGTTCTCTCTAGAACCTTCCCACTTTCCCCCGTCCGTTGAGTTCTGTCTCCCTTTTCCGGCTACCTCTTTTGCCAGAAACCATGAGTTCTCACCACTCCTAGCCTCTGTCTCTCCCCCATGCCGGCTTGACACTGTCATGAGGCCCTTAAGAGAACCTGGAGCGATTCAACTCCCACCTATGGCCTTTCATGCCATTTTTCGGCCATATACGGCCGTCCGAGTAAGATTTCTTCATTTTTGGCTAGAACCAGTGGTTCTTTAGCCGATTCTCCTTCTCTCTGGGTTGTCTCTATGAAACCCTAACTATCAGCCTCTATTTTTCATAGATCTATAACAGATATTGGCTTATTCTGGGCTATTTTTAGTATTTTTCAAAAGGTTTTCTGTTTTTTACAAATTGATTCTTCATCTTCGAACTAGGGTTATTAAACCCCTTTTAAAAACGCTCTTTTCTTCCGATTTCTTGCATTAATCTATGAGTCTCTATGTTTAAAATGGTTGTTTAAGCTTTCCCCATCTATTCGAGTTATCCTATTGAAAACCCTAATTTTTCTTAGTTCGAATCCTAGGGTTCTGAGTTGCTTCTGATAATATGTTCTATTATGTTTACTGTTTCTCGTGAATACTCCATGAATTTTGTGGTTTTACTCCATGTTTACCTATTAGGGTTTCTGACTATTCACTTCTTTGCCTATATCATGATTACTCTGTCGATTCGTACTGTGTTCTATACGAATCCTAATTTTTATATGATTTCACCTTACTAGCCTTCTTATGGTTCTGATTTTTGTCTATTATTTGTTTATTGCACTTATTCTCATAATGTTTTCTATATGTGAATCCCCGAATCTTTATGATTGATACTCCACTGATTTTGCATAATGTTCTCTATTGATTCTTGAGTATTTCCTTAATTAAGACATATTGATTTTCTATTTCTCTTTGTTTGTATCATGCCTATCCCGCTAATGTGTGATATTTTTCTTTGATTGATATTGATTTCCTATGATTAGAACCTCACTCGAGGGTTTCCTTACTGATTTCCATAATATAAATCATTCCTTGCCTTATTTTCATAGTCGATTATGCTGTCAAACTGATTCTTATGACATTCCTTAATTAGTATGTTATGTACCTAGCCTAATTACATGCCCTATACTTGTATTAGTCTGAAATATTTCCTTAGGTGCTATATGCTAGCCATAAATGGTACCTTTCCTTATTTGCTACCTGTATTCTACCGTTTGAAGTTGATTCCCTTAATTAAGGAAGTACTCATACTGACTTTGCCCTGATTGATTCTGAGTCCCCATAATTACTGATTAACTCTGAGTTTTTACCTTATTTGTTACATGTTTTCAAACAATATATACATTGCTTTCCATCAACACAAAGAGGAATACACTGGTTCAATAACTCTCTCTCTCACAATTGAACTTTCGCCTCTCTTTTCTGTGCTACTTGTTATTGTTCTGAGTTAGCCGGCTGCAAGCCAAGGCTAACTATTGTGCTCTCTTATCCCCTACCGTGTGTCTATTGTCTTCTTCACTGGTATGTTCTAATTCAAATTCCAGTTCCCAAACCAACATGTTTCTTTTGTTGCTTCAATTCATTGTGTTTCTAATATGTTTCTATCAACTATTTTGTTGTCCAACATGTAATTAAAATTTCTTGCTTCACCTCGTATGTTAAGTTATGCTTTACCTTTTATGATCAGCATGTCATTATGAACTTGAAACCTGTTTCAATGTACTTTACTCTATTCCTATGTTTGTACACTGGTTTTGATTAGGGCATACTCTACTGATACTACATTAAGATTGTTTTGATGCTGACCCTGTACTATGTTATACCCCAATCCTATGAACCCCTTTAGAGATTTTATTTTGTACCTCTATATTCCTACCTACTATGTGTTCACTATTATATGCTCAATGTGTTCCTAATCCCCACTATCCCTTGGATGAATGTTTGTGGTATTGAGCCAACCTTGGGTCTGTGGTCTGTGAATATTGCTGAACCTATTTTGGTTCTGTATTTGGGTCTATTGTGTGCCAATAATCCTGCTCCCTTAAAAGTTGTTTTACTAAGTTCAGTTCTCCTTTACTTTATAAAACTAGATTTTAACAAGTCTCTTTTCAAATCATTTTCCTACTAAAAATTTTCAACACTATGTCAAGTACTCTCACTTTACTCCTACACCCTTAAGTTCTGCCCCTTTAGTGTGAGCACTGCTTTGGGACCCTTGAGCTCCCTCTGATTTCTGACACACTAAGGCTGGCCTTTCCACACTGCACTTACTCTACTATGGCTATAAAATCTGGGTGTGAGCACTGCCCGGGATCCCTTGAGGTCCTTAGGGAACTTTGACACACCCGGATTATGAGAAAGGCTGTGAAACACTACTTGGCATTGAGGATATGGAGATCTGGGCCTATACTGCAGGCTCCTTATAGATAACTTCTTATTTTTCTTATTTCAGTTATGTAATTCATGCTCAATGGTCTGTAATAATTATTTGTAAACAACTCTGGGGTTGGATAGTGAAAAAGGGAGGGTAATATATATGCAGTAGTATAGCCAAGGGTAGAAATCATGCTCCTAGGTTTACTTTCTTCTGTGCGCAATAGAATTCATGTTTAGGAATATACACACGAAGCATGCCATGCATTAGATACCATGTTCCCTAGGATTCATATATACTGTTTAAGCATCTCATTAAGACTATCACTTAGAAATCCTGTCTCTAGGGCAAATAATAACACTAGAATGAGTTGTCACCATGTGACTCCGCCCTATGTAAATCTTACATGTCCGCAAAGCATTTAGAAATCCTGTTCTAGGCAAAGTATATTAACATAAGTTTCTATTCATGCAATCAACCATGCTACACACTTAGAAATCTTATTCTAGGATGAACAACATTAAAAATAAACTATCACTTCTGCTTATTCTGAAACTATGCACAATGCTATGATTTTGTGTGCATTTAGAAACCCTGTTTTAGTGATTCTGCATGTGCATCATTTTGCATTAGATATCATGTTCTAGGATCACACTCGCCTAATTACACTTAGTCTAATTACTGACTCATAAAAGAATATGAACAGTCCACCCCGCTCTAACAACTGGTAATAACTCATGTATATTCTACAACACTTAGAACTGCATGCTCTTAGGTGTAACAACCTAAAACTGTTAAACTCCGATAATTGTAGCATATGATCCTACGCCTAGGCAAGCCTTAGGTAATCAACCTTAAAAATAAAATAAAAACTGGAACTGTCCTCTTGTGATTACTGTCTAACTATCAGCATGCTTAAAATCAGTAGGCAAAACTGATTAGGACTTCCTCTCTGAGTTATGCAATAAATCTGTCTCTCTGTTGTTATCACTTAGATACCATGTTTTAGGATCTGAATTTAAACCCAGACCTTAACTGTGTTTGAATCATGTTGATTCCTTATATTATCTGTGGAGGTACTTGAGCCTTTCCTGTTTATATGTTATCCCCTATCTGCAGTCCTATCATTTTTTCTATATGTCGCCTTTGTATTTTACCTTTAAAACCTGAGGGTCTGCCTAGAACCTCCCTCATAGGATAGAAGTCCTAAATTCCTCCGGGGCTAATAGGAAGAGACGGGTAACAACATGCAATAGAGGTCGTGACCAACACTCGCTTTAATTACCTTCTCGGGGTGGGAAAGGGTAGATATGGATATGATGACTGGTGCACTAATACCACGTGTAGCCCCTCTTCGAGGAGTGTCATACTGGGTATTGCATTGACGTGATCCATATTACAAATAAACCTAGGATACTCTTACTCTATATAGATGTTCAGACTGTAATCCTTTTCAAGATCTATCTCTCTATTAACTGTTTTCAAACATATGTGTACTTAGACTAAAATCCCCTACTATTTGGACAATATTTGTTTGCTTGCTAGTTGTACAAATTTACAAATGTTATTTGGCCGGGAACCACACTTGTGGATCCTGAGGAGTGCCTAATACCTTCCCCTTAGGATAATTTCAAGCCCTTACCTTGTCTCTGGTTATCAAACGTAGTTGTAAATGAACCCCCAATAGGTGCCCTAACGCACCTTAAAATCATTAGGTGGCGACTCTTCAAAACATGCAAACCTCTTTTCCAAAAGAAATGAGTTATCCCAATCAATGTCATAAACCCTTTTAACCGGCCCCGAAAGGAGTGTTTGGAAAAAGGGGGCGCGACAAGTCCAAAAAAACACACTTTGGTTCCGGACTCGCTTACTGCTACTATTTTTTTTGGAGCTTTGTCATCTAGTCACCAACTTTCTTAACCTTTCGATATTTGGCAGACGTTGCCCTTTCCAACATAAGACAATACATTTAGCTATTTAAAGATCATCTGAATAAGTGAAGAACAATTCGTTCTAGGAAATTTGATACACTCGAATTAAACGGTAAGGAAAAAAATATGGTTTTAGAGTGTTTTTGAGAAAAATATTTTCCTCGAAAATATTTTCTTAAAAATAAGTGATTTTTTACTTATTTGTGATGTTTGGTTAGGGAGCAAAAAAAAAAATTAAAAAATATATAAGTTAGGCAAACACTAAATGACACGAAATGAGTAAGGATGGTAGAGGATAGTTGGTTCCTGTCTAAGGGCCAAGAGGAATGGGGTGGGAGGTGGCGGGGTTAAGGATGGAGGTGGGGT